>CAXKVY010000501.1:0-151672 GCA_964058915.1 Tetropium fuscum | reverse complement strand
CAGTAAAAATTCGAATGATTTCAGTGATAAGGTCAAGAATATTCAATTGCAAGAGGGTGAAATTTTGATTTCTATTGATGTTGGTTCATTATTTCCGAGTCGGTACACTCGTTCCACAGACCTTGGACTATCTTGGGGATTTACTCGAATTAATCAACTATAGAAAAGAAATAATAGAAGAATATGTAAACCTTACAAAACTTTGTATGAAACAAAATTGCTCCCGTTTCAATGACAAGTTCTATGAACAATATGAAGGAACCGCAATGGGAAACTGTTTATCGCATTTCATTGCTGGTGTCTTCATGAGTCAATTTGAAACTGAAGCAAAAGAAGAATTCGAGTATTTTCGTAGAATTTGGCTGAGATATATGGATGACATGTTTGCCGTGTTTGACACTAATACTGTGGATGTAGAAAACTTAATTTCCAAATTAAATAGTCGTTTCACTTCTGTAAAGTTTACATATGAATTAGAAAATAATGGAAAACTTCCATTTTTAGATGTATAGTAATTATAAAATATTTTTTAGAATATATTTTAAGGCTGCCTAGTAACATCTAAAACTTTGTATGACCATAATCCTGGAAGATGGATTTTGATAAAATGGGCACTTCAATTAATTAGATCTATAATCCACAAAAATTTTAGGGAATTCCACCGAAACCGTTTTTACGTGCATTTTATTTTGCTGCGGGGTCCTTTCTGGAGTTGCGTACCTCGTACAGAACCCTGAAGTACCCCATGTTTTTTTATCATACATTTTCCTGATATTTATGTTCATATATGAAACACATTGGTGACCATTACCTGCGTAGCCATCGATGAAGACGTATTCCTCCACGATTCTATGCAACGATATGTGACTTACACCGTGACATAAGGCACACAAAAACACTCACCGAAAAAGTTCTTGACGAAGGGGGAGATTTAATTTCGGGAGAGCATTTAGAACTACCGCTTGCACAGGCAGGCAGGCAGCGTTGCTCGAGATTCAATTTCTCATGCGAGAGCTTGACCTCGGTTGAATTATAATGTTACAGCCGGGGTACTACACCAAACGGCGATGTTTTAAAAAGGTAAATGCTCGGCTTCAATTGTCTGTTCCCTCCTCGATCTCGACATCGGTCATTAGTGAGAAAAAAGCCAGTGCAACGCAGTATAGTGCCCGATAATTATGACAGTGAAATTCTCCGAGCGCTTGTTTAAGCAATATAAATTAATGCTTTAATTGTAAACAATGTAGTTCGTGTTTTATGGGACTTTACTACGGAATATCATACAACAACGTAAGTACATGAGTGTTCAGTTTCTCTTGTTTATTTTAGGAATCCGCATTGTAATGATTGTTTGTGTTGGACTTCTGTAGAATGCGGCTTTAAAAGCTTGTGCTTTAAATGTTGTTTACTATTACCTAATTTGTGAATACTATAAATAGGCAACACATTATATTTTATAGTTTCGTAGGGTTTGCCTAACCTCTCACACTTCAGTAGCGTCGAAATTTATTTATTTTAATATAAAAATAAGTTTTACAATGCAGCCCGTAGAACTAGATTAAAGCGCTGATTGAAAATATTCTTTCACATTCAAAATGTGCTTCTTACAAAATTATAATCATTAGGTAGGATGTTCCATATCTGGTAATTTTTATAATAATTTCACTAACTTTTGAAAGGAGCGGTACAAAGCCTGCTAAGTTTTCGTAAATGAGTTAGTTATTCCCAATATGTTTCATTTATCTGCAAAATTCTTGTAATCAAGGGTGGCTTTCAATGTTGGATTACGTACAAAAACAAATGTCAGCATTGCCAGCTTGTTTTAGTTTCAACTTTATCCAACTAGGCACCGAAATAAATCCATAATGTCCACTTTCTTTATTGTTGTTATTAAAGTGACATTATTTAATTCACCCTGTATATGCACAGCGAAAATACTCGTATCTAAATATTTATTAACCTGTTTGGAGAGTGGCGAACGGTTATTTGATAGGAGATTTTTGTCACATTGACCTTTTAAAAATGTGTGAATTATCACCATGTAAAGCCGATCCCTAGAAGTCACGACCGACGCACGGCTACTGCCTTTGAAATGATTGCTATTGTACTAATTGTACGTACTTTAACCACAGGTTTTGACTTTGAATACTGTTATAATTATTTTGTCATTTTGGCTAATATTAATTAGCCAAAAATTATTAAATGTGAAACAATCTAGAGAATATCTTATTCGAATAAGGATAATGTTATTAATGTCATTGACTATTAGTTCTGACACAAAAAATCGTGATCGACGACCGTAAACTTCCTTTTCTACGGAATTTTAAGTCGGATGGAACCATAGATTTCCCAAGATACCGGGTTTAAGTCGATTCGGACGATAAATGGCAAAAAAGTCCGCAATCTCGAATATTTATTTTGTAGAAAAGTTCATAATCTGATAACCCAAAAATTCCGAGACACCAATATGGAGCTGATTCATCTTGTTAAATTTTTCAAAAAAAAATCGAGATCAACGACCGCAAAATTCACCGATTTTCTGTCGACTTGGATCATAAATAGCAAACATATCCGCCATATTGGAGCCGCCATCTTGAAATTCGCTAATTTCTTTGTTAATTCATCCGAAAGTTAATTCTGACATAATGGCAAAAATGTCCGCCATTTTGAATATTGATTTTGACAAAAAAATTGTGATCAGCGACCCAAAAATTCCCCAGGTACCGTTTTTGTGTCGATTTGGACCATAAATAACAAACATATCCGCCATATTGGCGACGCCATCTTGAAAATCGCTAATTTCTTAGTTAATTCATCCGAAAGTTAATTCTGACACAAACGGCAAAAATGTCCGCCATTTTGAATATTGATTTTGACAAAAAAATTGTGATCAGCCACCCGAAAATTCCCCAGGTACCGTTTTTTTGTCGATTTGGACCATAAATAGCTAAAATATCCGCCATATTGGAGCCGCCATCTTGAAATTGCCTAATTTCTATGTTAAATTGACATTCCCTAATTAATATTTTTATTTTTTTTTAATTTTGAGTTAATAAATTGTGTTGTGTTTCGTTTAATATTTTTTATTTCCCATTGCAACATTTTGTTGTGAAAGTTTGTTTTTATTATTATTAAAAAAGACTGATTAAGTTATTTATTTTCGTTCAATAAATCTCTAAATTATCATTGGCTGATTTAAATAGCGTTTTTTTTCAATCAGCTGGCTTTAATCATGATGTTTATCTTGATTTAAATTAATCGATTTTTATTCGAAAAGTTTACACTTTCACTGTAGAGAAAATGGCAATTTTGCCATTTGCCTGGTTCAATACAGTTTTTAATCTTTAATTATTTTAACTCTCCGAAATGTTGCCTCGAGTATAAATTCAGATAATTTCAATAGAAGCGAATGAACGAACAAAAGAAAAACTAGAGAAGTCAGAAGAGTGTCAAAACATTACAGAAAATCGATGTATTTAGGTGAAGTAACTAAATATCATGATAATTAAATAAAGTTTTTGTCTCCTACTCTTTTTTTCATCTCAGTCACCTTCTACTTTATACTTTTCGAAGCACAAAATTTAAATATCAACATAAGAAATCAGTTTTAAATGATAATATCCAATCGGACAGTCCAAAAAATATTAGATGTAACTTTCCTTAAAATTGAATGAAATCCGATTTTTAAGAGAATGTTTAAACGAGCATATCTGAAAATAATGAATAATGAAAAATCTACCAGCTAATGAATACCTGGTAGATTTTATTGAATGTTCGGATACCAAGGCTGGGTTCTAGACAAAACTCATTATTTTATTTACCCACCCCTAGAACCAACATTCAAAAATCCTCACCCCTATATAAGATGTGTGAAAATTATAATAACCTTCAAGATCAGTTTGATATATTCCACTGCAATGTAGCTGCGATAAAAAATTTAACTCCCTAGTCGTAAATTATAAATTATAATTTTGTTTTGTTTTGGGTTTATTTGCAGTAGGTACTATATTTTTATTGATAAAACACATTTATTATATTGATATATCTGTATATTGTATCTTATATTATGTACATACTTATATCTCCTGCCCATTAATTGGAATTTCTGTTGGGTAGTGTATTGCTAAATAAAATAAAATAAAATATAAAATATAAAATATAAAATATAAAATATAAAATATAAAATATAAAATATAAAATATAAAATATAAAATATAAAATATAAAATAAAATAAAATAAAATAAAATAAAATAAAATAAAATAAAATAAAATAAAATAAAATAAAATAAAATAAAATAAAATAAAATAAAATAAAATAAAATAAAATAAAATAAATAAATAAAATATGAAACAATAAAACACCTAAATCGATTTAGTTCCATATTCAATTACATAGTCAATTAATTAATCCAAACCAAAATCAACGACAAACCGAATTTCGTTGTCGAAATTTCGAAAATTTTTGATTCGACAAAAAACCCTAACAGTTTTGTTTCCAGATACGATGGTGGCATGGATTTGGCTGACTCTAATCATAACCACGCTGGAACTATCATCAAACTTATACCTAGACGACAATTGCAGCCTCCACCAAAGCCTGCTGGGAGGGCAGCAGCTCACGTGTATCAAAGTAAACCTGAAGTACTTCCTAGAGTTTAACATACCCCTGAATAGAACGCACTGGCTGAAATGCGAGAATTGCACACTTGACACTCTAAACGAAAACACATTTAACATCCCAGGCAGGAACAACATCACATTTCTGGACCTATCGCACTCGCGAGTGCGACATTTACAAAAATTCGCATTCAGTAGATTTCCCCTTACGCGGTGTTTAAGCTTGCGCCAGAATTTTATTGAAACCGTGGACAAAATGAGCTTTGAAGCGATAAAAAAGTTGAATCAGTTGGATTTGAGCGCAAACAGGTTGAAAATACTCACCAATAACTTGTTTCTCCCTTTGGAAAATTTAGATATCCTCAATTTAAACAAGAACCAGATATTTAAAGTCCAACCGGAAGCGTTCGCAGGACTCCTCAACCTGAAGTACATGTATTTAAACGACAACTTTTTAATTAAGCTAGAAGAGAATATGTTCCGGCATTTGAATAACCTGAAAATATTGTACATGGAAAATAATAATATCATTGAAATGCACGCTAACGCCTTTGTCAACTTAAGAAACCTAAACTTCCTCTATATCAACAACAACAGTATTACTTACTTAGTACAATACAACTTCCGGGGGTTGAATGGTCTGCTGGACCTACAGCTTCGTTCTAATGAGCTGAAAGAAATTCAAACCAGCTCATTTAACGGCTTAACGAATATCAGATCGCTGCATTTGGGCGACAACGCGATAAGTTCAGTAAGACCGTACGGATTTATAGGCCTAGACTCCTTGGAGATACTCGAACTAGTCGAGAATAAATTTGAGTATATTAACTATTTCGAATACTTCAGCCACATGGTCAACCTGAAATACCTGTGGCTGAGGAACAACAGCATCACCAACTTAACACTGGACTACACGAATTATGTGGGCAATTCTCTAACAGTCCTTGACCTCACTAATAATAATTTAACAAGTTTCAGTTACAAGTTGTTGTACTATAACATGCCAAATATCAAAGAGATATTCGTACGTAACAATTCGTGGCAGTGTCAGTTTTTCGTGGACATGTCCGCGTTTTTCGAGGACAGAAACGTTTCCGTGTGCAGTAGTGACGATTGTCGGCCCAACGCCACAGCGGAATACATGGAGGATATCTGCGAAGCAGCTGCATTTACGGACGATGGCTTTGACGAGAGCCCTAGCGATTTCGCCACGGATTGTTCCGATGTCAGACATAGTGGCTTAGGGGTATTTATTGCCGCGACAGTTTTTGCGTTGATAATTGAAAATCGGATTTTTGCCTTGCGGTAGTAACTTGTATGCATAACCAGTTGCTTGTCTAAAAGCAACCGAAATGATAATTGCAAGTAATCAGTTTGGTAAACCTCGAAGTAAACGTTTGAGGCGTGACCAAAAACTTCACCGGACCGTTCGAATATTCAAGTGATATCGTCTGATTTTATTTGTCAACACGCCCAATCTCAGTGGTCCCCAAAATTTTTAAAGAAATCTGTCAAAGCGTCATAAGCTATTTTTGCATGTCATGCGATAATCATTCATAATTCGAAAAGAGAAAAAAAATGTCAGAGAAAAAAAAAGTCAGAGAAATGTCAGAGAATTTGACGTCAACTTGACGTCATATTTTCCACGAACATTTTTCCTCCCTTTGGTGATACTTATTTGTCTACAATAATTAATGTCATGTTAAGTTTGAGACATTTCTGAATTTAAAACATAAAGGGCACTTCAACGGTTATAATTAGTTAATTACAAACTCTTTTTGTAATTTTTGAATGTAATTTATATCAGCAATCATTTTATATCGGAACAAGGGATGTTTCCATTTTCTTGAACAGTACGAAATTGTCAATTACTTGAAAAATACATAAAATAATACATAAAATAAAGCCTCTATCTCAGCCAGCGCTGCCAGATGTAGCATTATTTTCGCTGGGGCACGTGACTAAAATTAACCAATAGATTCTATGCGTTAAAATGATAAAATGAAAATGCTTGTTGGAGGAGTATTATTGTTTTCGTGTTTTTTATAGTTTTCCCTGCATATATTTTGGAAATGACGTCAAATAAACGGCAGTTAATGACGTCATTTAAACGTCAAATAAACGTCATTTGGCTGTGACTTTTTCTCGTCATTTTGACGTCTCTTTTGTAGTTCTTTTAACGTATTTATGTCCTAAAAACTGACGAAATAAGTACGTCGTAATAACGACACCATGCTGCCTGGGAATAATAATAATAAAATGGCCTTTTCAGATGCTGTATATATTTTTATATTTATTTTTAGTAGGTACTTTGTTTGCCATCCTCCTGAGGTGATTACTAACGACGAGCGATTGCCAGATAATAAATTATACGTGTACATGGCACGTACCATGGAAATATGAACCATTTCATTGCGCATGTCCGCAGCCAAGCTTTAGAAAAAGCCATTTAGGTTATTTCCGTCTTGTAAACAACTCGCTTTAAATGTTATGTAAATAGTTTTATATTTATTGTTGTTGCTGTAAAAAATTTAGTTTTGTATTTAATATGTGTATATCTACCTCATGTTTTAGTTGTTTTTGTTAAAGCTTTTATTTTTAATAAATTATTGTGGAAATTCGTTGTTTTTATCCATGACCTAATGTCCAGCTCACGAAAGTTGAACAACGACTTATGTAATCTGTAATGTACGCTGCTCTGCAATAAAATTGAATACGTGTTATATTTTCTAATGTAAATTGTACTTCTGTGCGGTGTCCAGTGTCCATAGAAACAGCAAATTAACTGCGTGTCAGTAACTGGGAGAATAATTCATTTTAATTTTTTTTCTGTCAAAATGCGTGCCAGCGAGTTTATAAGCCGCGGAATTAACTGCTTCAATGCGGCTCTGTAATCATAAAATATCTATTTCTATAAGTTTTGGTATCCGGAATTTCTATTATAATTTTTTCTTGCAACTTTACACCTAATCTTGGTTGCAACTTTGAAACCTTGTTATTTCTGAAGGAAAGGACCGATTTTTGATTTCTTTTTTTTGGTAGGTAGGTAATTATCTTGTCTTTCAAAGAAAAAGATGTGAAAATTTTTTCAAAGCCTCCTAGATGGTAGTGGAAAACCTCGAACCATGTCTTTTTCTTAGTTTTTAACTCACCCTGTGCGTTAATCAAGTAATGGTATTGAAAATGGCTACACTCTATATGAAAGGCGCTTCTCTTACGAGCATTTTGTTTTTTTATTCACTAATCTATCTCTAGAATTGTCCAAATTACAGCTTTTTTGCCGAAACCTTGCATAATTACCAAATTTCTTAACTCATCCTGAAACGATTTTCTAGTGCAATGAATTTTAAGAAAAACATTTTTATTAAACACAAAATTATAAACTGGGTTAACTGCTTAATACCGTGTATTGCCACCCTTGGCAACTCTGAGAGCTTCTAGTCTACGCGGCATACTGGAAATTAGGTTTCTTATCGTATCCATTGGTATATGATGCCATTCTTCCACTAATGCAAGTGCCATATCAGCAAGACTTTCCGTAGGCCTCCCGCTAGAACGTACCCTTCTCCTTAATTAATCCCACAAATGTTCTATAGGGTTCATACCGGGGCTTCTCGCAGGCCATTGTAATGTAATGATGCCTGTAGCATTAGGGAAATTTTGCACTATTGCCGCGGCATGTGGTCGGGCATTATCCTGCATTAATATAAAATTATTGCCCAAGGTGCATGAGGTAAGACATACTGCTGTAAAATGTCAATGTAGATTCGGGCTGTCATCGACTGTCTCGGTAGAAAAACATGAAGGGGTGTCTTTTCATTTGCTGAAATCCCTCCCCACACCATTAAAATTTGCGCATTCTGTTATTAAGCTCTGACCAAACCATGTTAAGACAAAACCTTGATTCATCTGTAAACAATACATTCGACCATTCATGAATATTCCATTGTCCATAATTTTCAACGAAATTTCTTCGAGCAGCACGATGTACAGGCAATAATTTAGGACCTCTTGCAGGTCTCCTAGCTTTTCTGGAGGGCAACCAGAACGTTTACTACGTCCATCGTTTACTAATGCAACTAATCTTGCTACTTGCAGAGTTTATTTGAGGCATTTTACGTAACAGTCTCTAAAACTTTTTTACTGACACGTAATGACAACAATAGAGTGAAATAGTGGAAAATTAAAAGGCGGGGCATAATTTATGAATGAAAGAATGACAAAACTGTATTACAGCTCCATCTAGAATTCTCATTACAACCCTCAGTTTCAATACAGTTTGTGTAGATGTCGTTTATTATTTAGAGCGAATATTAAGTGCATTACGATTGATTATCTATTCACTTAATATATTTCCATACTAAATCCTTCTATTTGGCCCAGTACAAAACACGGTTGCACAAGCAATCAATGGTATTTTTGTAAATGGTAGGTATGAAATTTCTGAACCCATTGCAGGATGCCATGTTGCATAAGTGACATGAGTTGGGTGTTGCTATGCCGACAGTGAAACTATAGACAATCCTGATGTCAGTAATGTATAGTGTGCTGCATAACAGCGAAATATTAAATTTGAATTGCATCTCTTTTGCAGGCAATTCAATTCTGTTAATATTTATAAAATTATATACAAGAAATACTTGTGTTTACTAAATTATTATTATAAGTTGCTAAATAAATGAAACGTAAAGAGTAGATATAATTATACATACGTAAGTATACACAAATTATAGGTACATAAGTAACGGTGTCGTACTCTATGTAGGTATAAATACTTTATCAAAACAAGGAAAACAAGACAACAAAAAGTGTTTTAAGACAATAAAAAATTGTTTCTTTTAGTGGGAAGCAACCGATCAATTTGAAATCAATTTGTCTGCATGCGAGTGTCAAGTGAAGTGAAGTCAAGTGTCATATAAATTAGTGAAATGGCAGATAATAAAGAAAATGTGCCTCCCATTGAATGGTGTAAATGCAGGTATTGTTTGATGATAATGTAATTTAAATAAAGCGTATCAGAAATAAATAGTTATATACCTAGTTAATGACATTCAAAATACTCTAATTATGAAACTACTTAGTGATGTGTAGACCTAATAATATATACACAATATACAGGGTGTTTCTAAACTGAGGTTCATTTTAGGGGGAAAATGTTGGGCAGTCAAGGGGTCTTGATATGTTCATCCCCTTAACCTCCAGGAATCCCAATTTTAAAATTTTTAATGGAACTACCCCACGTGTTATACGTTATTTGAAAGCCCCTTTCATCGCCGATACAGCAGTGCATCATTTTTTGAAATTGGTTGCGATTTTATAAAATTATTTTGAAACATTTAAAAAATTAAAAATGTTATTGCTATTAATTTTGAATTTTTTTAAATGCTAATAAATTAATGTTACTTTATTAAGTGTTCAACTTGTTTACCATATTTCATTCCATACAATAATAAAGACGTTGTTGAAATCTTGTAGGCTCTACTAATTTGAGATTTCCCCATAGTAAAATTCAGTTGGACTGAGATCAGGAGATCTAGCTGGCTATTCCATCACCCCTCTTCTTCCTATCCACCAGTCAGTAAATGTGATAATATTAACAATTAATTTGTGTAAGTAGGTAATTGCTAAATTGTGCAATGCGAATAATTTTGTAAAATCTCAACCAATTTCCAAAAACAATGCACTGCTGTTTTCGCCATGAAAAGGGCTTTCAAATGATGTACTTATAACACGTAGGGTAGTTGCTATTAAGATTTTAAAATTGGGGGTGTTAGGGGTTAGGGGGATGAACATATCAAGACCCCTTGTCTGTCTAAAATGTTCCTTCCTAAAATAAAAATCGATGTGTACCGGCGAATTCTCAAAAATTTTGCGGTTTTTCAATTATTGACAGCTTAACTGACAGTTGTCATTTAGCGAAAAACACGTTACTTACCAATTTTTTCACGGAGAAACTTAATTGATTTGTGTAAATATAATAAAATATAATAAAATATAAGTGTAATATAATAAAGTGTAAATATAATAAAATATTTGTGTAATATAATAAAATCCTTAAAATTTTAATTAATCAAAAAATTATTTTTCATTTACCGCTTTTTGACAGCTGTCATTGGTCAAATCCGGTTTTTGACATGATATTCGGATTCATGGATATCGAAACACCTAAGGCTACTAAGTTTCACCTTGAAAAGAAGTGCTCAACGCTTTGTTTATATATATATATATATATATATATATATATATATATATATATATATATATATATATATATATATATATATATATATATATATATATATATATATATATATATATATATATATATATATATATATATATATATATATATATATATATATATATTTATCTTCTAATTTCTTTGCTATCTTTATATATTTTTTTGGAGGGTTTATCTTGGGATAGTAGCAATAAAACAACTGATTAGGTTACGTGACGTTTCGGTCCCTTTCTTGGGCCTTTTTCAAAAGGGTATTTTATTTTGTGACTAATAAATAAAATACTCTTTTGAAAAAGGCCCAAGAAAGGGACCGAAACGTCAAGTAACATCAGTCGTTTTATTGCTACTATCCCAAGATAAACCCTCCAAAAAAAAAAAAAAATATATATATATATATATATATATATATATATATATATATATATATATATATATATATATATATATATATATATGTATAGTGTTAGAAAAGTAACGGATAAATTGAAATCTATTTTCTATTTTCTTCTCAAATTAAAATATTATTATTCTACTATTTTTATTCATCCCTTAGTTCTAAGATGCCTGAGCGACCCACAACATCATCAAAATACAGGGACAATTTAAACAAAGGTACTGGTGAGTTTTTTTAAATATATTTTAATAGAACTGAAAAATAGCAGTTTAAACTTACTTATAACCAAAAATTATGATCGTCCTATGTCCTATGGTATTTTAAAACAGTAGTAAAATAGTAATAATTGGATTTTTCTACGTTCATGCAAAAAACAAAACTTTATTGAAGTATATTTAATGCAAAAACTGGTTCTTTGTAGAACTAGTGCAATAAAAATAAAAAAAAAATTATTGCACTCTCACTTATTGCATTGCAGTCATCTGTCACTCTACTACAGTGTTTTGACATAAAGATCATGACATGCCACCTAATGCCATGATATTAATGCCACCTAAATTTAAAAAAAATGGATTTTGCATGAACGTGGAAAAAATATTATATGCAACTCGTACAAAAAGAGTT
The DNA here is from genome assembly GCA_964058915.1 of Tetropium fuscum. NCBI lineage: Eukaryota > Metazoa > Arthropoda > Insecta > Coleoptera > Cerambycidae > Tetropium > Tetropium fuscum. Next base: position 139,795 of record CAXKVY010000501.1, on the reverse strand, counting down.
TAATGAAACGAAAAAGACAGTAGAGGGGATCTTGTAAACAAGACAGACAACACCGGTTTCGGCCTTACTAAAGCAATCGGCCTTACTGGCCTAAAGAAGAAATAGTACAAGTGGTAATGTAATACCGATAAAATGTATTTTCTGTGACTCATATAGACAATATTATTGTACTTACCTATATATTATTTACTATGTTATATTCTGCTTTGCTATAATTTATTCAAAAAATACCGATGATGCCCAGCAAGGCCGAAAACTCTTGTATCAGATGACACTGATGCATTTTTATTTGTAGCAAATGTTTTTAAATATAACAATTGAATAAACCTTATCCATATATAGCTCTATCGTTAATGGAAATAAAATACCTATATATTATTTACTACTACTTACCTATATATTATTTACTATGTTATATTCTGCTTTGCTATAATTTATTCAAAAAATACCGATGATGCCCAGCAAGGCCGAAAACTCTTGTAGCAGATGACACTGATGCATTTTTATTTGTAGCAAATGTTTTTAAATATAACAATTGAATAAACCTTATCCATAGATAGCTCTATCGTTAATGGAAATAAAATAAAAATAACATAGGGCCTAGGCTAGGTCCTTGAGGAACCCCGAAGGGTCTTAACACCTTCATATACATTATGTATATCCTTCATATACTTGTATGTACTTGGTCCTTGTTTGGTATGTATATACAGGGTATATATATTAGGGTGTTTTTTCTATTTATTTAATTTTTTTCGGTCCCATTGGCTAATGATTTAGCGTTTGACCGAAAATAATTTCTCCCAAAATTTTAGCATCCTAGATAAAACTTCTGAACGGCGCAAACCGAGTTTGTTTCCCTTTTAATTAACATGGGAAAATCGACGTTTTTATATAAGCAAATAGACGAATAATATGGAAGATACACTTACCAGTGCTATATCTGGACATACACACCGAAACGAATCACTTAGAAGTTGTACAAGTTCTTTCACCTTCATTGAGGATCTTCAGACCGGTGTACGACTCTGAGCGACTGTACGGCGCATGATCAATGAAACAGGTCAATGTTTCATTTCTCCATTTTGTGCCAACAGTAGATACTGCATTTGATTTTAGCAGGGCAGAAATATATCTAACCTAAATAACTGTTGCATTTTTGTAGGACTGACTGTGCAGACAGTGAAAGGGAGATGCAGGTCAACTTCTTCAATGTCCCAAAATGACAACCAGCGCAAGGCTTTTATGAAGAACAGTTTGATGGTGGATGAACTGCCGACACTGAGAGAAATTCGCGACATATTAAGGCAGCGCTCATCCATAGAAATCTACACGGAAGTATCAAGTTCGTTTGCTTCCAATATAAACGGTCCAAAATCAGCTTGTTGCGTAAGCACTACGAAATTTATCTTTGATTACGAGAAGACTGTTGTAAGAGGGGTGGTCGGTGCTACAAGTAGAAAACATCCCACACTTGTCCAGGAAGAGCAATCGAAATCTTGTTTCAATTCGCCATGGAAAGGTAAACCCAATGCAAAGAGGAATACTGTGGAAATAAACGGTGACGAAGCAAAAACAACCAAAGTTCCAAAACCGATTGAACGATATTTGGAATTTGAAAGTGGTAATGCTTTTATGTTTTAGTATGTCTAACCTTTTATATTATTATTTAAACTGAATATTATTACAGATTTCAATTACTGATTATTCTAGATCTCGTGAAACGAAATGCGGCCGAGGCTTTAGTGAGGAGAACCCAACTGACTCCAAGAGTTAATAGCACCGTTTTAGATTGTAAAGGAAATGTTCCACCTACTAATGTTAACTGCTTGAAGGGGAATATTACTGCTATCAGTCATTCGCCGATTTTAGCAAACGTGTTCGTAGACGAACACCTGCTTATCAGAAAGAAACCAAAGCAGCTCAGGAAACCAAAAATCAAAGAAAGAGCGACTGGAATCAACAATAGTAAGTGAACTTTCAGTTATAAAATCAACAATTAGTCACTTCCTAACTTCCGTTGATTCTCGCGTATTCTAGAGGCTAGAGAGTAGATATGAGAATGTAATGTAATGCTGGATTACTGAATTAAATGATGAAGTTATGAAAATGTTTTTTTTATCTGTTTTAGGCCATATGCTTAGCTTGCCCTTCATTGGGGATGTATACAATGAGGAATACTTAGAAGTAAGTACAGTTGTTTTCATTAAAAAAGCGTACAAGTATTAGAATGAGAGGCGAGCTTTAACATTTTTGTGTAAAGCCGGCTTGTCACATGTCATAGGTTGTCAGAAATCAAATCATTGGCATCGGGCATCAGTGAAATCAATAAGAAAAATTGAATTATGTATATTGAATTATATTTATATGTCACAGTTTTATAAAAATTCCAACAAAACAAAAAACAATAACAAGAATATTTAAAATAAAATCTAATATTTGGTCATATAACCATATTTTTCTACTACTTGAGCCAATCTATTCGGCATTGACTGAATTATATTACATATAATATTTGGATCAAGCCTCCCAGCACTCGTGGATTATTTCCCATAATTCGTTTGATTTTGTGGTGTACAATTTATTTTATATATTTCTTTTACAATTAAACCCCAAACATTTTCTATCTGATTAATATCGGGACTATAACTGGGAGATGGCAGCACTTCCACATTATGAGTTTGAAGCCACTCCGTTACAGCATTACTCCGTTACCTTGTTGATAAATTAAATTATTATTGGGATACATTTGTTCAGTAGATGGGAGCATTACGTTTTCTAAAATGTTTATGTAGTTCAAAGCATTAAACCCTCCCTCAACTCGCCAACAAATACCAGGCCCTTGGACACTTATCCAGCCCCATATATTTACAGAGAAACGTCCAGATCTAAAAGCAACTGAGTTAGTGCATCGTTCTTCAAACCTTGTATTGTCTGGACGATAAACAAGAATTTGGCCGTTTTAAGTCGACTGGAATGTTTTTTCATCAGTAAAAACGACCATGTTCTAAAATTGAGGGTCGCGGTATACATAGTTCATTGCAAAAATTACCCTTGACTGCCGCCGTTCTACAGTGAGTAACAGTTTTTTCGCAGCTGGGCGATTTTTTACTCAGAATCCTTGACCCTTCTGCTGGAGGTAGGTTGAGAGGAAGGAAATTCAGTATCAATCACAGCATCCGTCGCCGTTGCAAATGAATTATCTATTAAGTATCCCAAAAAAGCAGCATCTTGTTCAGGGTTGGAAATTTTGGGACGACCTGAACCAACTTTTCTCTTTAACGAATCTTCTTGTTTGATTGTTAATATAGTTTTCTTGTTTCTGTTATACAACTGTGCTATAGCACGAATTGTCCATCCATCTTCGATTCTGGATACTATTTGAGCTTTTTCAAGGTCAGATAAATGACGAGGCACTTTTATTTATCTACTCTCAAAGTTTGTCAAACGCTACCTCCATGTACTATCAAGAATAATAATATATCCACTAATAATAATATATCCCTAATGACTCACCACTGCTATCAACATAAAATGGCAAGTTTTAATTTTCTTGTCCATCGTTTACTACGTTTCCCTCAGTAATGAGAGGTTTGAAAAAGAAAAAGTATTAATTAAAGATATAGCTGTGAGTAATGGTTATCCGAGAGATATAGTTGAAAAACTAATTAGGAAGCGTAAATTTAAGGACACACTTCGTAATTCTACGACCTTTCAAAAGGATATAGAGACTCCAAAATATGTATCCATCCCATACGAACCCCGGTTTACTCGTGGTTTGAGTAAGGTCTTCAAAAATAAATTCAAATTCGTCGAGTAATAAATTACAACAACTTTTAGACAATCCAAAGGATAAAATTGTTCCAAATGAAAGGTCTGGGATTTACGAAATTAGTTGTAATGATTGTGATCGAAAATATGTTGGACAAACGAGACGAACAATTAACACCAGATTTAAAGAGCATATGGCTCATCTAAAATATGGAAGAACAGATAAGTCTAGTGTTGCACAACATGCTTTTAACAACAATCATAGAATAGATATTAGTAATTTAAGATGAGTTAAAAATGTGACCAATAATAGACAGTTGGATGCATTTGAGAGCATAGAAATTGTAAAATGTAAAATTGTAAAATGTAAAAGTAGTATGAATAGCGACAAGGGACCTATACCGTATAGCCCGCTTTACGCGTTGCTTAGCAACCGATCATTGAAGCGTGATTAGTCACGCGTAAATTTCACGGTGATATCATTAGTTACGTCACCATGAAAATAGTATAAATATGGTAGATTTTGTAGTTTTAATCATCTCCGGATGATGCCAACGTGGTTGTCGAAACGCGCGTCGAGCGAAGTGAGTGTTTTGGTGTTTGTGGAAACTACTACGAGTGTTAAAAATAATAACGCCAACGCCAATGCTTTGCATTTTTGACAACCTATGTCATGTGAAAACCTCCAATAACATTTATCATCTGTCATTTTCATCAGTTGGTTTTACACAAATATAATATTCTTTCTCGACTCTCATTCTAATACTTATAAGCTTTTTTAATGAATACAGTAATTGTACCTATATGGAGTATAATATTTTAATTTAATTCTTTTATATTATTTGTTGCAGGACATTTTTACAAATGTAAGGTTGTTGGAAACGAAGATGGTGCTGGAAAATAATTATATGGCAAAACATAATAAACATTCCGATAATTGCAGATCTGGAGTAGTGAACTGGTTGTTGACGTTACAGGTTAGATTTTCTGATGCTGCTATTTCCATTTTAAAATCGACTTTTCTTTTCTTCCTCGACCATTTCCTGACTAGACTTCTTCTGTCTTCCATCCACTATTTGTGTGTCTTCCTTCCTTTCTTTCTTCCTTTAATTCCATGTTTTGGCTTGTACACTAATGTATACATAATACACGGGCGTTATTAGAATCACCCAATAATTTATTGGGTTCCCAGATTTAACAAATATTTACGTACCAAAACAGATTGAGCAGAAAGATGTATTTTTGAAATTACGAAATACGTTTTGAAATACGTTTAACTGAAAAAAATCGCAAGAAATGAAAATTTCTTAGAATCCTGCATAAAATATTCACGAATTTTTGCATAATTTTCTGGAAATTTAAGAATAAAAAAATGAAAAAAAAGCTTTTTTGGAAATTTAAAAATTAAAAAAATTGAAAAAAAAATCATTTCGTCGTTTGCAATTTTTCTCAGAAACTCATCACCAATCGCGAGATCGCAATCACAAATTTTGAATATTTCAATTTGCGTTAGAGTTTCATGGTTTTATACTTAAAATCAACTGTCGATTTGAAAAATAGGAGGTTCGATTTAAAAACCATAGTTGGCAATGTATGACCTTGAACCCTCCACCCAAGGTCAAAAGTATCAGTGGCATCGAATGTCCCCCCTTCAAACTGTAAAACTCTTTTGAAACTTTTTCTCGGAAATGTCATTCGCGATTTTTATTCGGCCTGGCAAATTAAAATGGGACACCGTGTATATACAGGGTGTTTTTAAAATAAATAGCACGAATGGTACCGGTGAATTTATAATTTTAAAAAACACATTTTGCATAAAAATTACCTTAGTAAAATGTTGCCCCCTTCCGAGATACAGCCTTATACAGCATTATCTGTTTTTCTCTTATTCAGCATTCATTCATTGATATCTGATTCACTATTATTATGTCTATGTTTCCTCTTCATCATTCTTTAGTACTTCTTACCATTTTTATCTCTTTCTATCTTTTCATATTCCATCGTCCCTTTTTTTCTCTTTTTGTATCTTCCGCCCTCTTTTTTGAGGATCTCTACATTTCTTCCTTCACTTCTTTTTGTAACTTTTCTTCCCTCTACGTTTCTACCATGCATTCAATTATATTTTTAGGAATTCGGACACGTTTTAGAGGTATGTCAATATTTCCAGTACTTCACTTCTTCATTTCATTATTTCTTCAGTTATTCACTTCAGTTATTTGCTTATTTACTCTTTTCATTATGCCGTTCTTTTATGCCATATTTCTTCGTTTTTTATTTCTTCCTTGCCTCGCACATCTCTCACTTAATTTCTTCATATCTTCACTTATTTATGTAGCTATTTCTGCGTGTAGTTCTTTCATTATGCCGTTCTCTCTTTGCGCATTTCCTTCCTTCATTTTCCAGATGCCATGCGCAATCATTTTGTCACTTCTTTACTTCCTTATGTCTTCATTTCTCTGCTTTAATTCTTCGTTATAATATTTACCTCTCTACTTAGTTTACTTCGTTTATTCCTTTTAGTAGGTATGCCGTTTTTCCCATAATATGTCATTATTCCTTTCTTAATTTTTCCTTGGATAATAATATAATTTATTTATAATATTTAGAAGACATATTTACATTATCAAAAGAAAAAAATAATAGATGTCTAAAATACACTATATAGTAGGTATTAAAACCTGAAAAGCTTGAGCATGGACATTTAAAATTAGCTGTGAAAGCGAGGTAGTTATTGTTATTACTTTTTTACAAATTGCATTTATTATTTATAATACTGAGAGATAAGGAAGAATAAGGATTTTTTTATGAAATTTTTAACGAGTTTTTTGTTTCATTTCCACTTAAAATACACACCCTACAAAAATTATCGCATCACTGAAAATGTTGCATAAGTTTGATGGTATTTATCTTTACAGTCGTTTGTCCGATATGGATGTTTTTTTTGATTATTTTTGGATGATAGGTTGACTCTTTCATAATCATTTTCTGCTGATTTCTTTAAAAAAAAGGGGGTTTTTTATCAAATAGCGGGTGTTACAATGATCTTGCGTTTTGTTCCGACGAATTGTAACGCCCTGTGGAGTTCATCTGCAACAACTGCAAATTAAAATTCATAGCTGACTAAAGCCGCCTCATCTTTCAGTAACATTCTCTTTTTTTGGTTCACTTTATTATCTCTATTATTAAAGGAGATACGTATTTTTTTAGCACAGCATGTTATTATTGATTAAGTTTATATTGAGAAACAGACTATCAGGTAATTGAACACAATTTTAATAAATTTGCTTACAGGAAAAAACAAACAATTGTAACACCCGGTATTTGATAAAAAAGGTTTTTTTTTGAGAAATCAGTAGAAAATGATTATGGAAGAGTCAACCTATCATCCAAAAAAAAATCATCCATATCGGACAAACGACTCTAAAGGTAAACACCATCAAACTTATGCAACATTTTCGGTGATGTGATAATTTTTGTGGGGTGTGTAATTATATATTTTTTAAATATATTTTATATCATATTTATCGATTCATTATTGCGTTCTTCATTTGCCTTAGTTCCTTCCTTCATTTGTCTGTTCATCCTTCACTCACAAAATCATTTTTTTTTCATTTCTTTACTTTCTAGTGTCTAATTTTTTCACTTCATCACTTCTTAATTCTTTGTTCATTATTCACTTCTTCATTCACCATTTCTTCCTCCTTTATCCCTGTCCTTCCTTTCTTCCTCGCCTCATGTATTTTTCTCCCTCGTTCTTTACTCTTGAATAGGTCTATCTCTTCTTTACTCTGTGTTAAAGGAAAGCTATCTTTGGTTTTGTTTTTTTATTTCATTTTATAACTATTCTTATCTATCTTGATCTGATTCCAGGCAGAGTTAGGATTTTCCGAAAGCGAATATTACATAGCAGTTTATTTACTGGACAAAGTCTTATCCACTGTCCCAGTAGCTGTAAATATGTATCAGTTGGTGATTTTGGCCAGCCTGTGGTTGGCATCCAAACTAATTGGCTCCGGCTGGTTAAGGGTAAGACAGTTTTTATAGTATTCCTAGCTCAGACTACATGAAATATGTTGAGGCTAAATTTTACTAACTGCTTCTCAACAATATAATAAGTTTCCTTCTCGTATTGTTAGGCATCGACACTAATCAAATATACACAGAGTGTTTACTTGATCCAGCAGCTGCTCGAAATGGAGAGGAAGATTTTGAGAATCGTGCAATTCGAAATCCCTATGATCGAACCCTCGATGTGCATCAATTATTATTTAAAGCTCTTCAATCTACACGAAAACGATGTAAGTACAGTTGTAAGTACAATAGCACCCTTCCTCACTCCCTCTTGATTTTCAGCTTGCCCAACTCTCTGCGCTCTACATCCTGGACTGTTTCTCATTACTACCAGAGTTTTCTTCAACACCACCGTCAATACTGGCAGCAGGCGCCGTGAACTTCATGTTCAACACGTATCTCTGGAAGTCTCAGGGAGTGAATTGTACCTTTAAAAACATGTTCTCTGGCGAAGAATTATATACAATGAGGCGTGCAGAAGCCAAGCTGCACATGCAGTTGCTAAACATGTTAGATGATGAGTACATCTTCAAAGGGCCATATAATAAGTACAAGGGGAGAAATGTGGGACTAAATGTTATGGATTCTAAGAAATTGTCCTAGTATTAGACTGATTATTTGTTGCGCTGGCGCTTTTATTGATTGATTTATTATTTTATGTGTTTTATTGTGAATTGATTTTAATATAAAAATATACTACTTACCATATATCAGTAAATTCCCTGCATGTTCGTTCATTCATTCACTCCTTTATTTATTTATATACACTCAGAGGCACAAAACTCGATCCACCTAAAATTTACCAAAAATTCATTTGAAAATATTTTCCTAACTATAGGTTCGATTTAACTATAGGTTCGATGATTTTTTTTTGAAATTGTAGGTTTGTTCGTGCGGAATGCAGATGTGCTTCTGAATTTCAGCTCAATTTTAAATTTTGACCATACACAAGGTGTACCAATTACATTGGATTTTTGCATAAAGTTTGCACCACTCTGTGGTAAGTGCAAGCAATAAAAAGATGAAAATTTTTATACAGAACTTTAGCGTAGTCTCTTCTTAACAATTCATTTTTTAATTCATGTCAATATCTCTATTGATAGGGAAGATATGATTAATTAAAATAATGACTATGTGTCATAGTAATTTTCAATGCAATTGCCAATGGGTTTTTGCAAAGTTGCTTTAGCATCATCGTTTGTTTTCTTTTTTGACAAGTGTCGCTAGTGTTTCTAAGTTAATTGTTGCGATTTGGTCTGAATTATAACAAAGTAACGGTAAACAATAAAAAGCAATAATGGTCTTAAGTGCAACTGGCGCCGCCAGAGCCATAACTTTAATACAGGAAGGGCGGTCACGATACTATGCGGCACAAGTTCTAGGTGTTTCGAAATGTAGTATTCAAAGAGCCGTGGAACGGTTTCCCAGAAACTGGAGAATATACCAGAAGAATGGGATCAGGAAGAAAAAGATGTACAACTCAGCAGGATGACCGTTTTTTAGCCCTAAGAATAATACTACGAAACAGGGACTCATGTACAACATGTACGTGGTGTAGATATTAGTGTAGTAGACAACAACTGTCAAGTTTTACCGCGGGTAAAATTTGTAATTCAAAATTGCGCGTTTGTGATTGGTGGAAATTAAGACGAGGGAAATAGTCGGCATTATTTGCCTCCTATTCCCCCAGGCCCCGCCAGCTAGGACATGAGAAGCCTTTGCGATCGTAAAAGACGGTCAATAAAAATCTGACATTAATACTGACAAAATGAATGAAGGTTGTGAATGCCCAGAAAATGTAAATGACGCTTATGAGCGGCAAAATGAAAATAAACCGGCTGACGCTAACCTGAAGACAGTCATCATTGACTTTGGTAGAGTAGCAGTATGTGGGGAATACTTAAAGACGTTTACATTTGAGAATTTCAAAAACAATGTAAGGCGAATCATGTCGGTAATACTCTATATCGTAATACATGTCTGTATATTCTGTATTATTTAGGACACCATAAGCTACAGGATTACGAGGGACTCGAAAGTGAATCCAATCTACTACATGTTCAGTTTGAACAAATCCGAAGGCTTTATCCAACCTGGTGAATTCCTGAAACTGAAAATAACGTACAGACCGATGCTTCCCCATCAAAAAAATTTCGATGTATTTGAGTTTGTAGACAGCTCGTTCAATATAATTAGAATCGAAACATTAGGGGAATCCCTAGGTAAGTATAATAAAAAATAACAGGCTGTTTTCCAGTCACGAAAATAATTCTAGGTCCGCTGCTAAGGGCTTCGGTGAAGCAGCTCAAATTCTTCGTAACGCCGCCCAGTACGACAACCATAAGGACGTTTGAACTAAAAAATATAGCCGAAGTCCCCGCGGAATTTATGTTTGAATGCAACAAGGAACAAACCACCTTTACAGTGGAGCCTACAAACGGCGTTTTGAAAGGGAAAGGACATATCTACGTGACCATCAATTTTATACCCGAGGAGGAAGGGTCTTATTCAAAGCAACTCTTCTGTCTGACATGGTGCGGTGTAAGTACATAATATAATACTGTTAAAAACGTAAAACTGTTTATATTAGAACAGGGAAATTGGAAAATAAAGTCGCTTAGTTTTCGAGAAAAAAAACAAACCGGACTTGGTGCGATTCATTAATTAGGTGATTGTGTACACGAAACCACGATTTACGACATTTTTTGGTGGTCAGGACTTTTTTTACTTCGAAAAAACTAGAGAGAAATATGTTTTTGTGAAACGTGTTTTTTAACGTCTTCACTGTCATATCTCCAAATATAATTGTGCTATCGAGCACAACTCGATTATACCATATGTTTTTTTAATGTGTTTAAAAAATAACAAACTTAGTCTTGTTATTTTTGTTAATGTATTTTTGAGCAATGGAGAAAAATTTTTATTTATAGAAATTTGTCTATACATGCTGCGAAGCAAATTAAGCCAATAAATGAAAAAAGTTTGTAAAATCATGATTTTTCATGTGTGAATGATAGGGTCCAAATCCATAGACAGACGGCACTAAATTTGTTATTGGTGTTCCTACCCCTTTAAAAAAATGCATTTCCTGTCAAACTTCGTGTTGGCAAACCCAATCAATATACGTGTAAAGCAGTACAAGAAACATATTGTTAGGTTTCTCGTAACTTTTTGGGCTAGGGTTAGTTTTAATAAAACCACATTCTCTCACTACAACTAACTTATTTATTTATTCATACTTTTACTTTGACACCTTTGAGGAACACCTATCACTACTTTACTTACACCTATCATTACTTACATTATTCCTTTCACTAAATCTACCCCCATGGCTTCAGGAGATATGTCAACTTGTTTATCTCAATTATCAAAAACCCACTAACTACTTCTTCCCAGCTTGCTATCTCCCCCAAAAACCTTCCATTTCCTATTTTCTTATCACCCGGGGATAAAAGCAAGTCTAGCAGATTCACTATTCAATAAGTTCAATGTTTTCTACTTCCTTTAAAGTTCCATTCGGAATATCTTTACTCAGCAAATAAACTGTACTTACTAGCTAATGCCAATAAATGATATAAGATACCTTACATCCTTTATAGCATCCGGAATTTATTCATTATTAATATGGAACTTATTTGACTTTGTAAAATTTTATAATTATTATGCATTAATTTACTATACAGTGTGTTTTCTAAATTGTTGCCAAAATATGTTTATTTTTATATTTAGTTATATTTGTGACAATATACAGAGCATTCCGCCAAATCCTAGTTTCTACTATTTATTAGACTAAATGTTCACAATATTTTGTACAAAATTATGTATAACATTATTTGGTAGTTACGTATTTTATAGGAACCTCTAGTGATAGAACTCTTCGGCATATACATGGAAGACCTGTGCCCTCAGGACCTGAAGCATTTCCAGTGTTATCCGTTCCCGTTCGAGGATACGGTTGGTTATGGCGCGTACTTGCTTGATAGTGTTATCATAAGAGATATATTCCGTCCTCTATATTTCAGTAAATGCTACTTGGATTTTGAAAGAGTGCTAGTGACGGAACCCACTTCTTCCCTTGCGCAGGTAACTACTTTAACGAATGGAATGGAACATCCTATTAGCGTCTACTGGCCGAAGGGTAAGGAGCGAGTTCAGATTTGGTTGCTACTGATGTTTATTCTGATGATTTTCTTCAGATGATATTTTTTACGTAACGCCACGGTATGTGAAAATCGAACCGTATAATTCCATGACGTTCGAGTGCCACTTTTCACCAAAGGAGAGCAATGCCTTTTTTTCCAAAGCGCTAACCGCTCAAGTAGACTGGGTAACATTTCATAGACCGTCGCGGAAGCATCACAGATATTTTGTAATACCCATGTCAACCACTTTGAGGTTTCAAGGTAGATACACTGATGAGGCCATAGCTCCTGCTCCTGGTATACCTTCCTTGGTTTTAGGTCACTCGTTCCCCGAACAGGAGTCCTGGATACCCAATGTCGAGGTTCTGCCTTCGGTACTAACAATACCCCCATGCTTACCAGGTACCACCTCCAATATCAACTTCAAAATCCGTACCATTGGCCACCTTCCTGTAATGTATAAGCTGATTCCCCCAAAGAAAACGTTGGTTCCGTATCTCCTAGAGAAACTGAAGGAAATTTAATAACATAAGTACCTTTCTATAGAAATGTTACCATGAAACCCATGGTGGGCGTCATACATACGTATGTTGTAATAGCCGTTCAACTAAGCACCGAAAACGAACATGAGGAAAAAGCATACACAGAGAACTGGTACGTTCAATTAAACGGGCGTAAAGAAAAACAATTACCTCTCTGTGTTCGAGGAGAAGCTACCATACCAAAAGTTTCGATCGGCGATGAGAACATAATCAAATTTCCCTGTGTTCAGCCTGGTTCTCAATCTATATTAGCAATTCCTATGAGGAATACATCTAGCTTACATATAAAGTAAGTATCGCGTAATAATGGTCCCCAATACCCCAGTGGCGGCTCCTCAGAGGAGGCAAGGGAGGCTAAGCCTCCCCATTCACGTTGCTGGTACATAAAATTAAATTTTTATATACCGTAAATTGGGGTTACTTTGCTACACTTTTAAAAGTAATTTTAAGAATTGCATAAACAAATTAAAAATCGATAGAAATAAATTTTCTTTTGCATACTTTTGGTACTTGTATATGCTATCTAATAAAATTTAAATACATGGTGGTACTTACTTGATATTACCTGTAACATATTTTTTTGTGTTAAAAAGTGGAGCAAAGTTTCCCATAGGTCGGGGTTACTTTGCTCCAATCGAAAATTTGAATTATAACTACTGTATTTCAAGAAGTGGAGCAAAGTTAATTGGGCAATTTATTAACTTTACTCCAAGGATCACATCTGTGCAAATAATGAATTTAAAAAATAATCTTAGTAATTTTTATATTACAAAATAAGTAATAGCATGTTATATTCATTAAAAAAAACATTCATAAAATATATTGTATGAAACATATAAAAATAACAAACAGAATGTCAAGAATCAATTAAAAAACGATATTAATTCCGGGACAGAGAAAGTACCCCTTTTAGAAACTTGCTTCGGGGGATTAATTGAGCCTAAGACATCGGGCCATGAGTAATTTAACTCATCGCTTTTTGAAGGTCATTTCCACATCTTGAGGGACTTCCATCGAATTAATGGTAACGTTTTCATCATGAAAAGCAACAATTTGCCCAGGGTATAATTGTCCTTCATATGAAAATACCACAAAACGTCCTTCCTCCCTGACCACATCTGCAAAGTTGTTAGATTGAGATGTTTTGCCTTCTAAAAAATTCACAAATTGGTTTTCTTTTCTCTGGCAAGCTCTTGGAAATCAATGTCATCTGAAGAGTTGTCTTCAAAAACCATGTCGTTCTCTCGTATACAGTGAGAAGCAGTGGGCTGGTCTAGAAGAATCTCTTCATCTTCAGTAACGACAATATCTTCAGTAACGACAATATCTGCAGTAACTAAGGGCTCATCGGCACAAACACTCTTTTCCAGCTGGAATATTGATTTGTTTTCTGCGGTGCTTTATAATGCTAGTAATTTCAGACCTTCTTGCTTCAAGCATTTTAAGAAACTCTGACTGAACTATATCTGGATCACAAGTACTTCTGGGAATACGACTTAAAACTTCTTCAATATAAAGGAAATATACCGCATTTCCGAAAACCAGCTTTTAAATTGGCTTCGGCTTGTGGTGCAATAATATCAATTACCTTTGATAAGAATGATGGAAAGTTCTCTTTCTGAATATTTATGTTTCTTATACCTTCGGAAGTGTCCTTCCAGTCTGATAAGACGTTTCGCCACGCTATTTTTAAGGGCCGGAAAAATGCCACATTCAGTGGCTGTGTTAAGTGGGTACTGTTGGGTGGAAGACAAATTAAGTATATTTCGTTATCGCGACACAGTTGGAGAGCATGTACAGTTACATGTGAAGACAGGTTATCACAAATTATAATTTTTTTCCCTTCTAGTTTTTTTATTCTAGGTATCATCTGAGATTGGAGCCAGTCCGTGAATATATTTGCATCAAACCATCCAGAGGAACTAACATTGTAACGGCACCCTTTGGGACCAATTCTCCTTCCATGTAGTCCACATGTTAGTAGCCCGATAAACTACGTATGGCGGCAATAATTCTCCAGCAGCATTTCCGCAAAACATTATAGAAAAGGATGTTTTTGAAGCATTTCGAATAAGCTCTGGATATTTAATTCCTCTCCTAACAATGACTTTCTTCTTCCCAGGGTCGTCTGTTACATTCGTTTCATCGAAGTTCCACAAATTTGTGGGAGGAACGTCCTTTATTTCATTTGCCAAATTTTCAAAAAAGCTTTTTAACATAGCCTCATCCACTGCCGCTCGTGTGCGTTTGACGTTTTCTGCAAAACGTACGGAAATTTCTGGATGCCTAGTTATAAAAGCACTTATCCCGTCTTGCCCAGGTAAATTGTTGTGAAATATTTTCACTTCCCTTCCGCAACGATTTAAATAATTCTTTATATGTCGCAATTCCCTTCAGTTTATAGGGAAGGAGGAGAAAATTTTGCGTATCCCTATTTCTTAGGAAAGCGGCATCAGGATAAAGCCCGCAATTTGACGGTATTGAAATGTTTCACTGAATTTAGATAGTCGTTATAGCGCCGAGCGCCTAAATGTAAAGTTTTCCAAAAAGTCTTTCTGTTTTCAGGAAGAATTCCTCCAAGATTTTTAAGCAGAGCTTCTTTTTTTGATTTAGGAAATCCACAGTTTGCTTTGGCTTGCAACATCGGCTGATAAAACTCCTGTTATTTTCGCAGCTTTATTACAAAGGAAATCTAATATTTCAAAATCTTCAGTATATGAGGTTTTGTAGTGTAATACAAAGTTGCCACGACTAGCTTTAATCTGGACCATGTCGGAGAGATGCGGTCTGCTTGCATATTTCTTTATTTTCATATATCTGAAGGCAGCTTCAGATTTGCAATCTTTCCACTTATAAAATTCTTGGTAGTCCATTTTTTTAACTTCGACTTTTCTTTTTTGGGCTGGCATCCACAAATCATTAAAATCATAAGTCTTACTCTGTTTTTTAAGCGATAGTTCCACTTCCAATTTACCGTTTTCATCTTTCAAATAGTACGTAAAAGTATTCTGCTTTAAATTTCAGTTGTCCGACGTTTTGGATCTTGCCTGGTGCATGTGTTAAGCATGAAAGCCTTTCTCTGTTCATCAGTGAAAATCCAGAAATTTGTATCTATTACAGTTCTTTGATTTTCATTGATATGACTCAAACATGCTTTTATGCAACTCTTTATATCGCAGGCTAGCAGCACTTTATGCTTTTCAATAATTTTGTTTCTCTTCATATTTTTTTCTTCTATTTTAGTCTTTAGGTCTATCCGCCTCCTCTTTCTTGGGTTGTCTGCCTTCGTGTAATCTTTGTCATCTAAATTTTTTGTTGTATTATTTTCTGTAGAGATTTCATTTGATTGTTTGGAAATTAAAGGTGGCATCAATATGATTAACTGCATTTTCTTCAGATGCAACTTCATGGACACCTATTATAGAGGTAGATGGTGGAATATAGAGATATATCTATATAATCTATTATAGAGAGATATATCTAGATAATCTATTATCGAGGTATATGGTGGATGGCAGAGGTAGATGGTGGAATATTTTCTATAAAAATATCGTTTACTTCACTATTTATAATTTGCAGGACTGATCAAGTTTTAAAAATTCGCATCTTTTGTTATCACACTGTTGAATTTCTGCATCATTTGGTATCATATTTGTCAAATCTGTAAAAATGCGTAAGTCACCAGCACTATTTTCATTTAAAGTATCCTCAGAAATTCTGTCTACTAGTAAAACTGGAAGTTCTTTGGTCATAAAAAAAAGATAACGGCATATCATCATCATCATACATTCCTTCTTCAGTTAAAACCGGTACATTTGGCATAGATTCACTGTGTTCATTATAATTAATCACTTTATAAATTAAAGGTAAATCATCAACAATGTTTCCAATTAATGTTGTCACATAAATTCCATATCCTGTTACAATCGGTATATTTGACGGAGGCTGTTTAATTTCTTTAATCGCTGAGGAAGAATCATCACATAAAAAATCAATACTTCCATTTAAACTTGCATCACAAACTCCATCTTTTGTTAAAATCGGCATGCTTAACATAGCTGCATTTTATTGTTTAATGAGAAGATTTAGGTAAAACATTAGCATTATCGTCGTTTAAGTTGTTAGACACACTCCATCTTCCGTTGAAATCGACTTACTTGACAAAGGATAATTTTGTTCTTTGGTGACTAAAGAACATTTTGATAAAATATCACTATTTTCATTTAAAATTTCCACACAAACTCCTGCCTGTGAAACCACCGACTTATGCAATATTTGTCCTTTATTTGCTAAAGATAATATTACTCTAGCTCTCTTGCTGGACATTTTGCTGAAATAAACGAGTATATATTGATGTATATAGTATATATTGAAAGAGATTGATGTATATAGTATATATTGAAAAATATGGAAATATTAATCAACTAATACAAGTCAACTAAAAAATAAGCGCGCATTTAGTAACGTTTTCTAGTCAAAAAGGCGGGATCTACAGCATATACTAAAAACACGGCATATGCATATTCACGCAGTAGTTGCTGCGTTTTCCGCTAGTAGCATTCAGATGCCGCATTTGTGCTTAGGAAACGTAGATATTTTGTCAAGATACGACAAAATGTGTAGTGTTTTTTTAATATAACCAATGTAAATACGACATTTTTCTTTAGTAAATAGATAGAATACCATTCTAAGATACTAAAACCACCAAAAACACGATTTCGAATTTTTTGTAGATACTGCATTTGATTTTAGCAGGGCAGACATTAAACATTAAACGCAGTAAACATTACTGTACTATGGGTATTGACGTTACCCATCTTTCTATTTTTCATCTGAGGATGTTACCATCAGTGCACGTATATCCGTCCCTCTTAATTTTTATACTAAAAATGACTTTTATATTTTTCTAATAAACATTTGTATTATGTTTCTGATCAAATCCAAATTGACGCTCTAGATTCACAACCTGTTCTATTGTAATTGAGAGTTTATTTTGTCAGATATAAATTTGACGACACTGGATACCAAAATTTAGAAATAACCCCTTCTGAAGGAGATTTGCTTTCAAACGAGGAAGTATATATAAGATATTGTTACACTGGAAACATGTGCATGCCAAGAACACTAACTTTACAGTGCAAATTACAAGCCGTTCAGAAACTAGAGGAATTAATCGGAAACCCGTATTCACACGCTTTTACGATTTTTTCGAAATGTGTATACTCTGAACTATGTGTAAGTACTCCTGTATAATAATTGTAATGGTAAACTGCTATTAAAATTAACTTCTAGGCTACGCCAAACAATCATGATTTTGGATACCTACGATTGGGAACACCCATAGAAACCGGATTCTACATGTTCAACTTTGGCGAATCTATAATTTTCTATCAGATCTCAATTTGCTATCACACTTATAATGCAGACTGTCTGAAAGTTGAACCAGATTTTGGAGAAGTAGGACCGGGAGAGAAGGTTAAAATACACATCTCAGGGGCTGCTCAAACTCTTGGCGACCGTAAGACGCAGATTTCCTATGAAAATAGGAAAAATCGAGACTCGAAGGAAACGACGGCAGGCCGAATGGTCGATCTGTTTGAGATTTCTTACAACAGTGGCATACCGATACTGCAGGTGCGTCGCGTTAGAAGGTGTTTCTTGTGCGGGGTTTAATCAAGTTTTTTAGGTCGAGGAAATCGTGGAGCATAACTTTGGGCCTCTGTTTGGGAAGAGACACTTGTGGAGATACCTACAAATAAACGAGTAAATTCAACCTGTATATTAAACATGCGTGCAGGTGTTTTGGCGCCGGAGGATTTAGAGCTGATTTCATATGTATTTGATGCCCCGAATTCAAATATGGCATTAGTTCTTGCCTAGGAGCTCAATTTCTTAAGATATAATATTTTAGTGCAATATACCTACGTTACACTACTTTAAATTAAGTCCATGGATCAAATAAAAAAACTAAACACGGAATTTTATCATTAGGGGAGGCGCGGGTAATATTGGAAGGGGGGAATAGTGGACGAACCTACCAAAAAATTCAAATTTCGCCTTTGGAAATTTTGTTACAGTGTAAGTTATACTCTTATGTCTTAGCTATAACGTGCAAACATCATTAAGCCGGTAAGTTACTTAATCTATATTAATATCAAAATATTAAAATGCTTCTACATTTGAATTAGTGCGTTAAGTTCGTGTTTTCACAACCAATAAATAAGATTTAAAAAACTATATACGTTTTGGACTTCAAGTAGGTATTGAACGAAGATTAATAGAAGTGAGGTTAGGTCCCAAACTTGTCGCCGGTTTCTTCAGCCGGTTTCACACAGGGGCGCGTCCACTATTACCCTCTAATTTTTAAATAGTGTGGGACACTAAAACAGTGGACAAGCAGAATATTCTTTATTATTCTACATTCCTTTCAGAGATGCCGCGAAAGTACAAGCCAAAGAACGAAAGAATATGGCCAAAATATTTTACATATTGCCTTGGCATAAGTTAAACGTGTATCTACATTACGAGATGTTGCTGAGAGGTACGGTATTTCAAAATCAACTTTAGGAAAATACAGCAAAGTTCCAGAAGTCAAAGTTGGCGATGACCGGAAAACAAGGATATCAAAGGAAGATGAAGCTTCCCTGGCCAAATATTTATATCAGAATGGCAAATATGGGTATGGTTTAACTAAGACGGAGTTGTTAACTTTTGTGAAGCAAATGGAAAGTTTTGGAATGAAAAAGGCCCTGGAAGAGAGTGGTACGAGGGATTTATGAGACGGCACCCTCAACTTTCAGTTCGAAAAGGAGAAACTTAAGTTCTCAACGTTTGAGGGGAGCTGATCCCTATTCAATAAACCGCTGGTACAAACAATTAGATACTTTGTATAAAAATACAAGATTACAGCGTTAGATGGTAACCTTGTATATAATTGTGACGAGTCAGGTTTTTCCCATGATCCCAAAGATGTAAGACTCATTGCACCGAAAGGACAAAAACGCGTTTCTAAGAATATCGCTGGCTCTGGCAAGAAAAATACCATAGTGTTTTCATAGAAAATTACCATAGGTATATGCCTGACAGAATTGGATACCCAAAGATGGCTATCCAGGTACCGTTTACACAGCCCAAAACAAAGGCTGGATGGAGGGTGAACTTTTTTTCAAATGGTTCAAGGACGTATTCTTACCTTTTATTAATACACCTCTTGCCAAAACTAGAAGATGTAACAAAAAAGGTAATTCTCATCTACGATGGAGCTTCTGTCCATACTAGTTTTTCCCTATCTAAATTAGCGGTTGATGATGGAGCAATTTTACTAAAATTACCTGCTAATGCTACTCAGTATATGCAACTCCTCGACAAATGTGTCTTTAAACCAGTCAAGACAATGTGGAATAATGAAATGATAAACTATAACAGGGACTATCCAGGAAAATTATTGCCCAATGATGAGTTTTCCACAAGAATTAAGAAGATATGGGAAGAAGCTCTTAAGCCAGCACTTATATTGGATTTCTGGATTTCTAACTACTGGACTCTTCCCAGTAAACTCATCTAAATTTCCTGAAGAGAGGCATATGACGTAATAAAACTGAAAAAATTTAAAAACCACGAGGCTCAAAACAATAACGAAGAATCGGTCCCTGTTCCCCAACCTGCTCATATACATGTACGCGCCCCTGAGCCTGTAGATGCACCTGAGCCTATAGATATACATGCGCCTGAATCTGTAGATGCAGCTAAACGTGTTGCTGCCCCTATAACTACTATTGTATCTACTAACCAACAACCTAGACCAAGCACATTCGAGGAATTCATTCGACTAAAACTGACAGAAAATCTAAACAAGAAAGCCCCCGAAGCAAAAAAAAAGAAAGCGAGTAACGGACAATGTGGGCGATATTCTGACTTCACGGGCTGCACTGAAGATTCTTAAAGAAAAAGAACAGGCTGAATGTGCTAAAAAGAAAGATGGTAAAAGGAAAGAGAGGATTCAACTGTAATTGAAGATAACAGCAGATCCAGGTAAACACAGAAAGGAACTGAAAAAAAGAAAGTACAATTAATCTCCTTCATCGTCCTCCGAAGTAGACACAGAAATGGGTTTGGAGAGTGAATATGAAAATGAGGAATTCGATACAAGTGAGTCTGAGGGACTAGATGAAAATGAAAAAATTGATGAATATGAAACTGCATCTGAAGATAAACAGAAAATTGAGGAATCAGTTGAGATTATCTATTCAGATTTATGCGAAAAATTGCAGCAGTCACATTTTTTAAATCCTATCTTTAATATTTAGAACAGCTGTTTTCGCATATGTTTTGCAAACTTTATGTTTTATGGATTTGTAATTTTTCTGTTTATCAATGTAACATGAAGTCTTAAGTTTTTCGAGTAATTAAACTGTAAATTTTAATAAACAGCTCGAAATTGTACATGATTAAAAAAAAAATCGGATTCGAGTTTTTTTCAAATATTTGCATTTTCTGAGAACATTTACCATAGTAATGTATATTTTTTTACACCATCAAAGTAGAGATTTCTACGAACAAAGAGCCCACCAACTTTTTTAAAAAAGCAGATATTTTGACGCGACAATTTTATATTGAAAATTAGGGTGCTTTTTCGATATTAAGTCAAAAATAAGGTGAAAAAATAAATATTTTAAATCCAAAAAATTACAGTGTGTTTGGGACATAAAAAGGTAAGTTTTCACCAAATTGCTTTAAAATTTTTTTTTGTAAAAGAAAAATAAAAAACCAAAAACTTGGTTATTTGAATTTTTCACATAAATTTTGAGGTTATGTGAAAAAAGTGTAAATACAAAAGTTGTAGATCTTTTTATTACCTACAACTTTGTCTTCTAACTTTTTTCCATAGGACTTGTAAATTTGCCGGAAATCGAGATTCCGCCCCTTCCACTTCCCGACCTCAGCTCCTATTTTAGCTCCTAAGTTTCATCCTACTATTATTTTTTTCACGTTTTTACCATTTTCAAAGGCTTAGCCCTGGTCTAAAAATCAGTTGTAAAATCCTAGGCACCAAAAATTTTTTTATAGGTCTCTTGATTTTTTTAATTACACATCTATCTTTGTAGTTTAAACGAGACCTTGAGTGAAATGGTTAACGGGGAAACTAGAAGTCTCGACTTGCATCTACCAGAGTATGAAGTTTGCGAGGACGTGTATTATATCACACTAATACTGAAAAATGTATCTCCATTTGAAACTAATGTCACTTTAAAACGCGTTCAAACCTGTTCTTGTCCTCTGAAAGAAGTCCCGGTCAATATAAACACGACAAAAAAAATGTTCGACTGTCCCCATAGGGATATGTTAACCATGAGTTTGGTGAAGTCCGACGGAAAATTTTACGTAATTATTGAAGTATCCTAAATTAACTTTATCCGATGTCGTTTGTTTCAGGAAAACACGCACGTGTACCTAAACATCGAGATTAGATACACTATTACGGGGCAAACGAAGATGACCTACCTGCTGCAGATGGAAGAAGATAGATACGTTGAATTATCGTTTCTGATTTACGCCATACCTGCTGGAGCGCAGCACATTTCCGGCTACGAGGATATACGTAACTTTACTCTAAGAAATGTCAGTGTGCGCAGGAAAGTTGCTCCGTTACAGTTCTTATGGATGTACAACAACACCAAGCAAATCGCCCAATACAAGATGGATACGACCGAGCTGTTGCACATGTGCCAGAAGGACGGTTTTGATGTTCTGACGTGCCTGAACCCGGTTGGAGAAATCCAGCCTTATAAGCCTCATCCTCTGATGATCAAGTTCCATCCAATCGAAATAAAGGAATATAATGTGAGTTACTTTTATATTCATATTCTTATATGCGACAAGTGGATATTTTTGTTCATTCTTTTACACTAAATATACAATTTAGTACAGTAAAATTAACACAAAAATCGGCCAAACCCAAACATAAAAAAAAAAGTTCTCTCCAACGCCAAATGGTTACATACTTCGATCACTAATAGAATAGGCACATAAAGTTGAAAATTTAGAAGCACAAGCATCTACTGGAATGTGTAATTTACATTATGTGACAGCGTACATTCAACGTTATTGGTCACTCAATTTAACCTTGTGCCATGATGCCCGTTTAGAAAATGTTCACAAGGTAGGTACACAGATTTACTCCAAGAAATGAAGTTTATTTTATGCTATACACTAATTTCGATTCTTTCGTTCAATAACAGACACTCAGTCATTCGATTCTTATGTTTAATAACAGACACTCAGACACTGATATTAATTTGTGCCAAATCTCAGCTGGAAAAGTGAGATTAACTCTTGTTTTCATTACCTGTTCCAAGTTATATAGACCAATAGTCGTTTTGTTACTAGTATTTAATTTGAGACCTGGCAACGTTGCGTATGTTTTGCTAGCCGTCGGCAACGGTTTTTAATTTTAAAATTTCTGTGACCGGAAGTATTATAATTTAATAAAATTATTTGGTATTATTAGTTAGCTAGTTAATTGAAAAGTACGAAATCTTCTTTGTTCATTTTTTGCTCGTATAACAAATTTTAATATTTAAAAATCCATTAAAATTGGATGGTTTTATACCAGCAACGACGTAGATAATACGTCATAGGTACCAATGTTTATATTTGAAACTTTTTATAGCTACTTAGTACAGGCCCAACAAAATCTTGAATATTGAGCATTAAGGCGAATGCCTACTTTTATTCTTTTATATTTATGTAGAATTATATGAAACTTTATTAAAGCTCTACAGTAAAATATGAATAAAGCATTTCAGGTCATTTACCTTACCTGCGATCATACCTGAGCCTTAGATTTCCTTTGAACTTACTACTTAGAACTTCTTTGAAAAATACTAAGGGCACTTCTACTAAATACTAAGGGGAATAAATCTGAAAATACATGGCTAAATTACGCAAGTATCGCAGGCGTAGTGAAAATACCAGACACAACTGGTAAAAATTTCTCAAGTGAATGGAATAAAAAAAAATAAAACGCAGTTGTGTTACGATTTTTTGTTCGTTTGACCCTGAAGGTCTTGTCGTTTTAAACGGGTTATTTTGGATGTAATGTCGACAAAAAATATGTTTATTATACGGGGTGGTCAAATATTACAGTCTCATTTTTTTTTGTTTTCGAATGAATGCTGTTCTTTAGAAAAGTTATTGTTTGCCTAAAAATAGTGATGGCTTTGTCAAAAAATGTGTTGTATATACAGGGTGGTTTAGAATTACAAAATCTTAAAATTTGGTAAGAGTAAACTTTGTGATTTTTGATCACCCCGTATAAAAATATAATTGTGGCAAAATCATCATTAGTTTTTTATACGTGGTAATCAAAAAGTACAAACTTTACTCTTACCGAATTTTAAGGTTTTGTAATTTTTGACCACCCCGTATAATAAACATATTTTTTGTCGACATTACGTTAGGCAAACAAAAACTTTTATAAATAATATCGTTTTTATTTTTTACATATTTATATTTTTTACTTTATAATTTTGTTATTTATCAAAACGGCAAAAAGCAAATTATATTTTAACAAGAGATATTCTTATAATAAATATACAATAATAAAATACACAGTAATTAAACTAACAAACAAAAATTCCAGATACCTACTTTATCCTAATGATTTTCCGAAAGTAGGTATTATTTACAATAAGTTAAGAAATCTGAAATTTCCATGTGCCTACCTGACATAGCAATCCATTGTCTGATATGCTTATCTCATCCGTTGGAAAAGTGTACTGATGCAAACTGGACTCTTTCCACAACTTACAAACAACCACTTATTTCCTCTGGGTCTCTGTCCCTTTTCACAATTTTTATTACCAGTCATATTAACATATATCGCACTTCCAATAACACATTAACACAACATTTAAACAAACAATATAATAACCATATCATAAAGATTATAGGACTAGTACCGCATTCCTAATACTTTATAATTTGTGAGCCATAAATATAAGTCTTACCAATGGAGAGACAATATTAGTCACCGACCCACCCCACCTATGCCAGAGAGCCAATAATAGTGTAACGATTAGGGGTTGTTTACCTCCTACTTTAACTTGAATAGAGATAAACACAATTATAATATAACACATTTTATTTGCGCATCCTTTATTTTCTATTTCAATCCAAAAAAACAATGCCGCAAAAAGTAGTTCAGAAGATGCGGCAAACTTCGGGTTGGAGTGGGTCAGGTACGCGAGCGTATGTACTGCATCTCACTTTTAGACCTCTCTTTCTGACTTACGTCCTAACGCTTTGAGTTTCTGGTCCCATTGAGATGCGAGAAAATATAACATAGGCACGGATTATCTATTCATTTAATCTATGCTGATGTTTTAGGTTGCTGTTCCTTTGACACTGGGTGACGCAACGCATGAATTCCACATCTATGGTACCGGGCAAGCCAAGGAGGGCAAACAGGAATTAGAATATGCACTTCCCTTGGTATCGAAAGGTCATTATAAGTGCCCCGTAACATTATCTTGTGATATAATAACAATCAACCGTATCCTAACATGGAGTACCATGGAACGCATAGTCTTCCTCAAGAATATAACCAAAGACAGAATCATACAGTACCACTGGTTAAAGTAAGCGCCAGGCGGCAATGGCACTTGCTAGTTTTCCTTATGTTTATGTTTCAGAGGAGAAATTGCAGGTATCTTAGAAGTAAGCACCGATCATCAGAGTGGGATATTGGAACCGAAGGAATCCCACTCAACAGTCATCAAAATAAAGACTTTCAACATGGCTTGCATCACAAATTTTTTGATATCGTGCGTGGTAATCGATTACACGCAGTACGTCCTCCATAAGAGGTCAATAGAAGCATTTGTGAAAAGGCAGGAACAAATAGAATTGGAATTCACTATAACGGAAGAAGGAATAACGCACGAGGTAAATTATTACGGCCCAAGTAATAGGCCAGTCAAAGACTTAACCTACGAACGACCTTCGTAGGTTAAGTTCGCCATTCAGACGCGAGTTGAAAGAAATAGAAACACATTTAACATTTAGAAATTTTTAAAGGAAGGGACTGGTAGAAATTACAAACGTTGTAAACAATTTAGTAAAAAAAGGGGGTGGTTCGTTTTTTGCAAATATCTCAAAAACTATTGCAGAGATCGGAAGTCGAAAAAAATATCCTTAAAGAGCAGGAAATATCTTTAAAAAAATCCCACTTCCCGGAACTCCATTATTTAATTGGACCACCATTATTTATAATTGACCATATTAGTTAGGTTAGGAAAATCCGGGCGCGAAATTTGAAAAGGGTTCCTAAACACACCAGCAAACTTGACTGCCATGTATTTCTTATGGGAAATTCAAAAGAGCGATTTTCAGACGAGAACTTCTCGGGTTTTGGATATTCCTTAGTATTTAAACCTATTATACGTCAAATTTAAAATATATTTCTCTAGAATTCAAGCCCAAATTCTTTTTTATACCTATGCGTTAAATATACAAAAGATTTGAAATTAAAATGTCTGTTTTCCATGGACGTACGTCGCGTATTAGTTTAACATTTCTTGCGCAAGACCGCCAGGCCAGCTGAGCTTTAAAAATTAAAACGTCAGGTTAAGGGTTATGTTATGTATTGTCGGTGGATTGTTTATATATTTATTTATTTATTACTATTTTGGTCAATGTTTATCGATTTTATCCGATAAGTACCGTAAGGTTGCTTAACTTTGACCTGCAGTCTAACTTTGACCAATTTTCGATAAAATATTTGCCCACATATTAAACAAGTTTTAGAAAAATTCTGTCAAATTGTAATGTTTCAAGTGTTAGTCTAGTTAACTACCGTCCGTCTTTTGTAACCGAGGTGCGCCGAAGCTTGCTACGTGACGTCTCAATCCAAAATGGAGTACAGTGCATTTGATGGTAAAACCAAAGTTTACAGAATATATTATATTCTGTAAACTTTGGTATAACCAAAGATTAATTTAACGATACAATTATTTCGGTAAGGGATTCTTTTCTTCAATATCATATAACGCATTTTTATCGAAAAGTTCCTTAATTAAACTAAGTAAAAAAAATTTTTTTCTAAAGTAATGTCGACAAAAATTATGTTTATTATACGGAGTGGTCAAAAATTACAAAATCTTAAAATTCGGTAAGGGTAAAGTTTGTACGTTTTGATCACCACGTATAAAAAACTAATGAAGATTTTGCCACAATTATGTTTTTATACAGGGTGATCAAAAATCACAAAGTTTACTCTTCGACAAAAATCATATGGTCGGAAATTACAAAATCTCAAAAAATGTTTAGTTTTCGGGAAAACGCTATTATTTTTAAAAGTTTTTACTTGCCTAAAGTAATGTCGACAAAAATTATGTTTATTATACGGGGTGGTCAAAAATGACAAAAAGAAAATATTATTTATAAAAGTTTTTACTTGCCCGAAAAATAGTAATGACGTCGACAAAAATAATATTTTTTATACGGAGTTGTCACAAATTACAAAATCTCAAAAAATGTTTAGTTTTCGGGAAAACGCTATTATTTTTAAAAGTTTGTACTTGCCTAAAGTAATGTCGACAAAAATTATGTTTATTATACGGGGTGGTCATAAATGACAAAAAGAAAATATTATTTATAAAAGTTTTTACTTGCCCGAAAAATAGTAATGACGTCGACAAAAATAATATTTTTTATACGGGGTTGTCATAAATTACAAAATCTCAAAAAATGTTTAGTTTTCGGGAAAACGCTATTATTTATAAAAGTTTTTGCTTGCCTAAAGTAATGTCGACAAAAATTATGTTTATTATACGGGATGGTCAAAAATTACAATTCTTAAAATTCGGTAAGAGTAAAGTTTGTACTTTTTGAATACCATGTATAAAAAACTAATGATGATTTTGCCACAATTGTGTTTTTATACGGGGTGGTTAAAAATCACAAAGTTTACTCTTACCAAATTTTAAGATTTTGTAATTCTTAACCACCCTGTATATACAACACAATTTTTGACAAAGCCATCACTATTTTTAGGCAAACAAAAACTTTTCTAAAGAATAGCATTCATTCGAATACGAAATGCTATTCGAAAAAAAATGAGATTGTAATATTTCACCACCCCATGCAAGATAACCCGTTTAAAATTACAAGACCTTCAGGATCAAAGGAACAAAAAATCGTAACACAACTATGTTTTATTATTATTCAATTCACTTGAGAAATTTTTACTAGTTGTGTCTGCTATTTTCAATACGCCTGTGATACTTGTGCAAAATGCAAGATGTGTGAATTTTTTTAATGGTTTCGATTATTAATAACAAGTTAAAAAAATTTTGAATTTTTCAACGGAGATCTTTTCTAAAACCTTTCGAGAATAGCTCCAAGAAGTGAAAAGGTTTTTACTTTGACAATTATCAGGGTATTCAAGTTAATTACAAAAAAATTTTACTAAATTGTGTATCTTATATAATGTAATTTTTACCGGCCCCTCTTCAAGTTTTCAAAAAGTTTCTAGATGTCATTCCGAATCAAATGAGCCCTAAATCATAATTTTCGGTACAGGCTAGGAGAAATTTACCAAAATCAAGCAGGAAACTGTTCTGTAAATATTTTATGTATCTTTCAGCCAAACGAGGTGCCTATATACGCACCGCCGGAGCCGTTTATAATTACATTAACCCTTGGCATAAATATATTTCATATCAGCGATAGGAATTTCATCACGATGGAAGAACAACTCACCTATTCCCCTTGGGATGGTATTAACGTAAACATTGAAAGTGTGTTAAATGAATGGATGCAAAAATGCACCACTAAAGAGACGGACAGCGATGAGCCAGTAATAGAAAAAATAGATATGCAAGGGAAGCCGAGATTAACAAAATTTTTAGAACAATTAATAGCGTACCTAAGTGCACAAATAGTTGCACTGATAAGCAATATTAAATTAGATTTTTTAGGGAATTCGTATTCAGCGGGGAATTTAAGGAGATTTTGCACATGGCGAATGATGTGCCATCGCCAATTTATTCCCAATTTACTATGGACGATCTCAGGATTCATAAGGATAGTAACGATAGAGCAGGTAATGACGATCTACTGGAAATTAGAAAGAAGGAAGTGGAAAAGGCATTAACAAAACCGAAATCATCGCTCGTCGCAAACACATTTAAAGGCTTAATCGTTGATGGTATTTACGAAACCTTCAAGATGCCGCCCCGGATGCCTCCAGACCGAGATGTCTATAAGGAAGCGGAGAATTTGTTGCGCATATGCCCGGATGATTTCAAATGTAGAATTCACGACCCAAATTAATAAATATATAAAACAGGCATGTGATTTATTACTATTATACACTCACTATTCAAAAAACGGATCATTAACTCTTTTAAATACTGCCAAAAACTTGTCCCCATTGTTCCTTGTGACTTTCTGACCCTCTTCGGAGCTACTGTACAACTTCTCGATAACAGGATCGTTTTTCTAAAAAAAAAAACTTGTTGCAAAACTAAACGCAAATAAACCGAAGATATTACCAACTCGTCATCCAAAACACGTTCAAATAACGGATGCTCTGTAAAATGTTGGACCATCCACTCGTGTAAATCCTTAACATCCGTCACCGTATAAACTATTCCCCCTTCCCCCAGAACGTAAGCATATTCGGCTAACAAATTTTGATTTACGATTCTCCATTTATGCTTAGCTTTTTTGAAGTGAGGATCGGGGTAGAGAAAAAATATTTTCCGTAACTAAACAGAAAAATCAAGTACAAAATTGTACCATATCGGTCGAGATTATGAACTTACCTGTCCTTTTCTAAAATAATTTGGCAGATATTTCATGGCGTTGATCCTTAAGCAGGCGATATTTTCATATTCACTGGGATGCTGTAAGCGTAAAGCCGCTATTCTATCCATTACGTAATCCGAAACTTTCACTCTTATTTCCATGCCCAAAATTAAACTGCTTGGAAACATCGGGGAAAGCGTTATCAATAGGCCCCCGTAACCACAACCAATATCCGCAAATTCTACCATCGGACATTCTTCAGAGTCCTGTTTTATTCTCTTGGGATAATATTTACTCCAGTCCATATCATTTGGTGTTTGCGGACTATCGGAAATGTAAAAGTAAGCACAGGATCATTAGCTAAAATATAAGTACTTACTAATCGAAACAATGGTCTGCTATAGGATTGGAATGCGCTCTTTGTCTGTAATATCTCTTTTGTGGAAGAGACACATTTTCAGTTGAAAAAGAATCTGAACTCATTTTATACTTATAATACATACAGACATAACAAATAACAACAAATTCTTAGGTTAAGACACAAGACTGATTTTGATTTTATCATCTGTGATCTTTGACTGTGTCTACACATAATTTGGCCTCTACACAAATTTTGTGTAGAGTAGGCCCTAGGCCACTAGGCAAGGATAGTAGAAGAATGACTATTACGCTGATACATAGATAAGACACGGATTTACTCTCTGCGCTGATATTACTCTCTGTTCTGTTACTGACTGACGACTGACGTTTGTTTCAGACGTTTGACGTCCTGACATCTTGTTTTGTTGACAAATACACTATGCTATAAAATTAAAAAAAGATATACATACGAATTACAAAATGACGACGCGAGTCGTGATGATCTAATAACCAAGTCTAATATCAAAGGGAGTCGATAGTGGTATAAAATGTTCCACAAAACAGAAAGTTCCAAGGGCAGTTTTCTGGAACAGACAAAAGCAGCTAGGGAAGAGAGAGCTTTAGAAAAGCGAAGGGATGCAGCTGCTACTTTAATTCAGGCTAATGCCAGAGGCTGGTTATCTAGATTAAGCTTGGCTCGAAGTATAATGTAAGTCGATATAAAGCAATTTTTTAGATATATATACCGTCAAAGTACTTGAAAAGAAAGTTTACATAACTTATAATGTATATTCTAGAACTGAGTTTGATAGCATTATCCCCGATGTGCCTGATGACATTACAAAAAGGCAATTCAAGCCAGCTATTGAGATATACCACCAGTCTCTCCGGCTACTACTGATATGGAGAAAAGAACGAGACAAAGAAAGATTTGCTAAACTTTGCCAATACTTAGTAAGTACCCTAGATAATGATTCACCAAAATTCAGTTATGTGGGTGTAGCTCTGAACAAGGAAAATGTGATAAGATGGATCTCACACATGAATGATATACTGTGGAAATGCTGTGTTTATTTAGACGATCTTAAGCCTGAGATCGACAGTGATATGAAAAGTATTGTTTTGTATTTGCACATACTAGTCTCCTTTACAAGTACAAATACATGGGCGGTATTGAAGCATAGGAACATGGAGGTGTTACGGTCTGGGATGAAGCAGCTGTGTGCCAACTTAATGGGGCAGCTTTTTCATAAAGGATTCTATTTAACACTTAAGGTAAATATTTTTGCACTAGTTGCGACAAGCGTTTTGTAGAATTTCCGGCAATTATATTATATTTCAGAAATTATTATTTCGCGGCTTGGGGCGAATAAAAATCGCAATCAAAAACGTATCAGTGACAGCCATCCTGACCCTTGCGTTAAGGCCGCTTATAGCCGCTAACTATTCGGACAAACTCATGACTATATTTTTGATCAACATATTTTCTGTTCCTGGGCTTATTCAACATTTACAGGCATTATCGCCAGAGGTAAGTTGCTTTTAGCCGCATCACGTACACCTTAAAGTATATTGTTTAGTCCGTAGTGACCATCGGCAATCATAAGTTATTTAGAAGAAGCTGCGAACTACTTTCTAGTCAGCAGTCCATGAGAATCGTCTTTAATACGCTCGAAGCTAGCTATGCATTGTGCCTCTTGGCCAATCTGATACAATTGGCGTACATAGAGAGGCATACGACGCTGAAAGATTTATGCTTTCCCACATTTACAGTAAATATTTAATTCATTGATTCGGGACACTGGAAATCATTTGTTACTTTTTAGGTTGTTGTAACTGGCTTGTTAGAGAGTTGCCAAAATTACGTTGTAAGTAAACAGTCCGCTCTGACCCACTGGCATCCTGTCTTGGGATGGTTTGCCCAACCCATGGATCCGTCGTTACATACATCGATGTCGCACATAAAATTACAACTCTATTTATTGTGGAATGTCGAAATTATACAACTTTTACTAGGTAATTAAAACGTTCTTTCCTGGACTAGGTATATTTTTGGACTCTATTTTAGACTATATTTTTGGACTGTATTTTTGGACTCTATTTTTGGACTATATTTTTGAAATCTTTTTGGACTACATTTTCGGACTATATTATGGTTTTCGCAAAACACTTATATTTCGCTCAAAGCCTGTTTTGCGGGGTCATTAACCGATCTTCACTAACTTAAGAATAAAAACTCTCCAATGGGTTGGCGAAATGCGCCCTAGGCAAAGTAAAAGTGCTTTGGGGTTCGTGGAAATTCAGTCTCGCATTCAATGCTGTCATCACATCAAAGGTTTCACCTAGGGATGTCAATATCCGGTGGTAAAAATCGAAAAACTGGTGTTTTCACTTCGGTTAACCGATTAAAATGTTATTTATACCCACATGCCAATAACCGTTTAGATAGAATAGAATAGGATAGGATACTTTAGAAAAACTAAATTGATTTACTTCATTGATTCGATTCGAAGCAGTCTTTATTCGATTGTCCCACGCTCAAAAATAAAAAAATGTTCATTTTTTCATCTTTATTAAATAAAAAATCTGGCTTCTAAGTTCTTCCTAACCTCTGGCAGGATATTAATGCAAAATTCTAGGTAACGGTTTCATCAGCAGAGTAAGTAAAGACACTCATTTTAATTTTATATATATGAGTTGTCGGAAAAAATAACCAAAAAGTCGGTTAACCAGAATAACCGGTGTTCTATATCAGTATATAACTGGGCAGTTAAAACTGGAAATAAAACAACCGGTGAACCGAAAAACTGGTGATTCTAAAAAATTTTACCCCTAGTTCCAACCTTATCCAGTATCAATTTTTTGTAAGGAAATTTTCTGGCGGAATTGGTTATCGCAGTTGAAGGACCTTCGCAAAATATGAGCCCCACGCAGAACAGTTTCAGCGGTACGAGCTTCTTCAAGAAGGTGCTAGAAAATCGAGCCAGCAAGAGCACGGTACAGAAGACCTACAGGGCGCTGGGTAGCCCCGAGGTCCATAGAGTGGTGTTGATTTGCTCCCTCTATCATACGGCCTTGAACACGCTGACGCAGCTGCAGCTCGATATCTTGACAGGTAGGTTTTGGGGTAGCGACAGTCTGAAAAGATTGTTCCAATGGCGGTTATAACTAAAAACAATGGTTTCGATCGGGTTAAATAAATAGATACGTAATGTCATTAATAAAGATCAAAAGTGGTGATGCAACAATTACAGTTATGGTTAATTCACGATTATTGCTGTCAAATGGTTAACCGTAACCGTGATTCTTGTGTGATATTTTATGTTTACGTGTTTGATGCACCTTTATTAACACGCTTATATTGGCTTCACCTGTATGTATGTAACGAAATCTTTCAATGAGATTTTCACCCACTCAAAACGTCAGAATAAACTGCATCTTTGCACTTATCAAGGACCGACGACAATACAATCATTTGACCACTTTGTCCCCACCAGAATATTAAAAAAATTATCTCACATTGGCGCATTCGCCACAATATGGAATTTGCTGAAAGTTATACATTCATTAAATCTCGGACAGCACAGCACAAAAATGAATCTTTTTCATAGCAGAAAGTAAACAATATATTTTTTAGCGAAAAAAATTATAGTTTAAAAAAACTAAAAACACGCTTTAGAGGGAAACCAGACTAAAAAGTAAATAATAATATTTATCTCAATTGAACTCAATATAATTATATTGAACTCAAATTAAATGAACTCATTAAATGCTTTTTACTATGTTTAAAATAAGAATAAAGGGATTGACTAAAAATTGCTATTGCCACATGTAATTCTCAAATTACTCAAAAAATTAATTTTTTGAGTAATTATATAATAATAAAATTATAGTTTAAAAAATCTAAAAAAACATGCTTTAAAGGAAACGAACAAAAAAGTAAAAAATAATGTTTAACTTACAGCTACAATTGATATCACGCAATCAATTGTTAGAAATATAAAAAGCATTTAATTATATCAAGTTTAACATTATTTTTTACTTTTTAGTTCGGTTTCCCTTTAAAGCATGTTTTCTTAGTTTTTTTAAACTGTTTTTTTTATATTATTTTTTGAAAAATTTGAGAATTACTTGTGGCAACAGCAATTGTTTCTTTAGGCGGTCAGTGTACGTTGTATGTCTCTTAGATCTACTGTAGTAAAGTACATCGAATGGATAAAAACAAAATATACAAGTATATGTAATAGGGAAATTATTTCAAGTAATAATAGAACTACGTTTAATTACCCAAAAATTGTAGATTAGAAGATAGAAAGGTAAGTTTAAATGAGCTTAGCTGAGATTATTTAATTGAAAGAAAAGTAGGGCCTAATCCTGTGGTTATTTCCACTTTGAAATTACGATAAATAACGAAATTAT
This sequence comes from Tetropium fuscum, assembly GCA_964058915.1. Classification (NCBI taxonomy): domain Eukaryota; kingdom Metazoa; phylum Arthropoda; class Insecta; order Coleoptera; family Cerambycidae; genus Tetropium; species Tetropium fuscum. The sequence continues at coordinate 105,681 of CAXKVY010000501.1, read as the reverse complement.
TCGGTCTTTTTGCCTATTGTTCTAGAAATGATAAGATATTGGCTGGAATTTCCATTTGTTAATGAAAATTAGCATTTTAACAAAAAAAACAACTATGCAAACCTTTGTTTTAGGTCTGTGCTACCAGAATTCCATTTTGTACGATCTGTGGCTGTTCCTATGCTCGCTGGGCCCGAATTGCGGGATAAAAACCTTTTTGGACCACCTAGCGTTCAACACGAAATGTTCCGCTCCCGAATTTCAAATGCTGCAGCTGTTTGCGGACTGCATGTCTCATTACATCACGTACGTTTCATGTAAATATAATGAGCCTCTATTACAGTTCCTCTTTTCGCTAGTATACTGGACGACATGGAAATGTATGAGCAGCAGACTCCGTTCAAGCTGACCGACTTCGTCGCTATGTCAAACTTCCTAAACATCTTCTTGTACAAGGCCGTTATGGGAAATTTGTTTGGTAGGTGAATAAAACGGAATAAAAATCCGACTGAGGCGTTACTTTTCAGATTTCAAAACCATACAGAGCAACTCCCTGTTCCAGTCGTTGCATGCGCTCTTAATGCTCTTGTACAAGCGCGACTGCCGGAGACCGTACACTCCTCCAGATCACTGGCTTATTAGGGACATTAAGGTTTCGGGGTTCATCGCGGACCTGGAGAAGGGACGTAGGGCTCCGCAATTGCTGCTGCAGTCCATGCCGCATATCATACCCCACGAGGACAGGGTGCGGCTGTTTAGGAAGAATATAATCAGCGAAAAGACTGTACTGGGTTTGACGGAGTCATCATGTGCGTCTCCTCAGTCAACCCTGATCACCGTCCACAGGTGAGAGTCTTGTTCGTAGGAAGGGGGAGGAGTTAATTTTGAGTTTCTAACAGGAACCGAATCGTCGAGGATGGCTACAGGCAGCTGGCGCTCCTGCCGCCGCAAGCTTTAAAAGGTGTGATTAGAGTGAGGTTTATTAACGAACAAGGTCTGGATGAGGCCGGCATAGATCAGGACGGTGTGTTTAAGGAATTTTTAGAAGAGAGCATTAAAAAGGTGTTTGATCCATCTCTTAATTTATTCAAAGCTACTAGTGAGGAGCGGTTGTATCCATCCCCGACGTCTGTGATGCAGGATAACCATTTACAGCTCTTTGAATTTGTCGGTCGAATGTTGGGTAAGTCATCATTTTCAGTTATTGGTATTTTAGGATGTCTTCAGTTTCTGCTGGAAGATTTCCAACTAATAAGTTCTTCGTTTATTTACATTTTAAAGAAAAATCCTTCCATGAGAGTAGAAGAATTGTTATTACCTGCTGTGTCATTATGAAAGAGCTTGCACATTTTTACTGTTTTGCTTTACAGTACGGCGGATTTCAGTTGCCGTAGCGGGATAATTCTTGAGTGTAGATCTATGTTTTTTGGGGCGAGACACCTGATTATAACTCTCTCAAGGCCCATACTACATAGGGCATGATACATAGTACGCAACCTTAAAAAAATAAAATCGGAAAAACCAATTTCGTAGCCACACCATAAATTTTTTCGAATTGTTCAAGATTGATACTTTTGATATAGCGCTCTAATTTGTAAGATTTTGTCGTCCAATGCTTCTAAGTAGTATTTTTTAAAAGCTGCATGTGAAGTTTTCTCATTTATTGACGTAATGATTTACGTCTGTTGATCAAGATTGCACTACTTTTATCTAGCGCTATAATCTAATTTCGTCGCAAAAATCTCATTAAATGCATTTTTATTAGACTATAATTGAGGTCCTTATACAATATAATAAAAACAAAAACACCTATATTCCAAAATAAAGCTAAAAATTCTCCACAAAAAATAAAAACAATAAAGTAAATATATATTCCAAAATAAAGTAAAAAATTCTAAACAAAAAGTGAGGACAATGAAATAAATATATATTCTAAAATAAAGCAAAAAAATTCTCAACAAAAAATAAAAAATAAAATAAAATCACCTGTCCAAATTAAAGAAAAAAATTCTCAACAAAAAATAAAAACAATAAAATAAATATATATTCGCGATCGCGATCGCTTGAAAGTGCAGAAAAAAAGTTGTGCACTTTCAATGGATAGCCAGTGTAACCTGTATGATTTTTATGGTAATATTAACATTAACACGGACAGCGACGTCTATGGATGTTTAGGCCACTGTGCGTGCTCTGGCACCTCAATTTTATGTCTATAAAATTCATGTCCAATGACCTTCCTTGAGGCAATTTTTTAATGGTGAAGAGAACTATAGTACACTCGCGATCACTTAAAAGTGCAGTTGTGCACTTTCAAGTGATCGCGATCACTTGAAAGTGCAGGTAAAACGTTTTGCCAAAACTGATCGCCAGTGTACGTATATGATTTTATCGTTAAATTAAAATTAAGGTATCAGTTAACCACATTGAAATATTACAAAATTTTATTGAATCTGCCTTCAAGAGTTGTCCACCTATCACCTGTTTGTGGCGGTAAGATATACAATCTACGCCAGAAACGGTATCCCCTCTGGCCTTTCTTGAGGCAGTTATTGGATAGTGACGAAACAAAACGAACTATAGTACACTTGCGATCACTTGAAAGTGTGGTTCTGCACCTTCAACTATCGCGATCAGTTGAAAGTACAGAAAGAAAATTGTGCACTTTCTACTGATCGCCAGTGTACCTACATGGTTTTTTGGAAATATTGAGATAAACACGTTCACCGACAGCGACGTCTATGGACGTTTAGGCCACTGTGCGTGCTGTCACACCTCATTTTTACGACGCCTATAGCCGCCTTCACAAATCATCATATTTTGTAGCCACAATGTTGCTGGCGTTGGATTTTTTTTTCTCAATAATTAGCTTACTGATGACAAATACATGATACATGATGAATAAAAACAATAAAATAAATATATATTCCAAAATAAAACAAAAAATTCTAAACAAAAAGTAAAAACATAGAAATATATATATATATATATATATATATATATATATATATATATATATATATATATATATATATATATATATATATATATATATATATATATATATATATATATATTCCAAAATAAGGCAAAAAAATTTAAACAAGAATAAAAACAATATAATATAAACGCCTATATTCCAAAATAAAGCTAAAAATTCTCAACAAAAAATAACAATAAAATAAATATATATTCCAAAATAAAGCAAAAAATTGGCAACAAAAAATAAAAACAATAAAGTAAATATATATTCCAAAATAAAGTAAAAAATTCTAAACAAAAAGTGAAGACAATGAAATAAATATATATTCTAAAATAAAGCAAAAAAATTCTCAACAAAAAATAAAATAAAATCACCTGTAGTCCAAATTAAAGAAAAAAATTCTCATCAAAAAATAAAAACAATAAAATAAATATATATTCCAAAATTAAGCAAAAAATTCTCAACAAAAAATAAAAACAAAAAAAATATATATTCCAAAATAAAGCAAAAAATTCCCAACAAAAAGTAAAAACAATGAAATAAATATATATTTCAAAATAACGCAAAATATTCTCACCAAAAAATAAAAACAATATAATAAAAACACCTATATTCAAAAATAAAGCTAAAAATTCTCGACAAAAAACAAAAACAATAGTAAATATATATTCCAAAATAAAGCAAACAATTCTCAACAAAAAATAAAAACAATAAAATAAAGATATATTCCAAAATAACGCAAAAAATTCTCAACAAAAAATAAAAACAATAAAATAAAAACAGCTATATTCCAAAATAAAGCTAAAAATTCTCAACAAAAAATAAAACCAATATATTTACACAGTGTTATAAAGCAAGAGTACTACCTAACCGCTATCAGTATTTTAAAAGGCTTCCTTTTATATTATAATTTGAGGTAAAATAAATCAAATCCGAAGTAATTGTAAGAATGGACAAGTAATACGAAACTTTAAAAGAACTAGGGTATAAACAAAACTACAATCACAACGTAAATTTGGGTCATAACTAAATAAAACTAGACGATCATGCTAAAGGCCAACTGGTATATTTTTGTTGCTTTATCAGAAAGAGGGTGAAATATATATAGGCCCCGGGTAGTTTAGTACTTTAGTTTCAGTAGCTTTTATATCAATGTGAACCAAAATAAATGCATCTATTTGCCTCTACAAGATCCCAACCTTAACGAATCTCATTAAAGTATAGATAGGGAATGTCTAATAAACGAGTTAAAGTATGAGAGTAGAAAAAAATTAAAGCACGCTTGGCATAGGTAAAGCAGTGTATGAGGGGATAGTGGTCGACGTGCCGTTTGCTTCCTTCTTCCTGAGCCAAATCTCAGGGCAGACCGCACAGGTATACAAGTATAGCTGCGTGGACGAGCTGCCTTCATTAGATCCCGCTCTGTATCGGAGCCTGAGTTACGTTAAACATTACGAAGGGGATGTTTCCGAGCTGGATCTGACTTTTAGTGTCGACGAGGACCACATGGGAAAACTGGTGACGCATGAGTTGGTTCCGGGAGGGAAGGTGGTTCAAGTTATCAATGAAAATAAGTGAGTACCAAACTGGACTATTATATAAAAAGAAATTTCCTTATCAAAGTGGGTCCAGTGGTTACAAAAAATTATTTTGCAGAATAAACTATATTCACCAGATGGCGCTTTTCCGTATGCACGTCCAAATCAAGGACCAAACCGCAGCGTTTATCAGGGGCTTCAGGGCCATCATCAACCCCGACTGGCTATCTCTGTTTTCTACACCAGAGGTAATTTAACGTTCGTCTGCTGTATGTTGTTTTTATGAAGTAGATGTCGCATTTCAGTTGCAACGTTTAATATCCGGAGACAATGTGCCGTTAGACCTGAAGGACCTGCGAAAGAATTGTCAGTATTATGGCGGCTTCCACGATTCCCATCGGGTGATCGGTTGGCTGTGGGATATCATGGAAAAGGACTTTGTTGAAGAAGAAAGGGCAATGTTCTTAAAGGTATCAATTTTTTTTTAAGTTGTAAATTCATAAGGTTCACGAGGTTTTACATAAAACATAATGTCAATATTTCCCACCCCGATGCTAAGAATGTTTTTAAACTGTTTAAAATCGTTTCTTTCTTAGTTTGTAACAAGTTGTTCAAAACCACCGTTACTGGGATTCGCCCATCTCGAGCCACCATTTTCTATACGATGCGTTGAGGTCGGGGACGACGAAGATACAGGGGACACGATCGGTGAGAAATACGCATTATTAGATCTGTATACTTACAAAGCAAATTTCAGGCAGCGTATTCAGGGGTTTCTTTACCATAAGAAAAAAAGACCCTCAGAACCGTCTGCCGACATCGTCCACGTGCTTCAACCTTCTAAAGTTACCGAACTACCAGAAGAAAAGCACACTTCGCGAGAAGCTGCGATACGCAGTCACCTGCAACACCGGATTCGAGCTCTCCTAACTGGATTATATACCATTAACGTACTAGTGTAAATGCAAAAATTTGGAATTGATGTGTCCACCATATCAGTTTTATACCGGTCCACTTTGACTGATGCAATTTTTATAAACCTTTATCGTACCTATGTGAATGCACCCCCTACCGAGGATATTTATTTTGTATTTAGGTTAGGTTGAGGCAGTACGAAGGGAAATTTTCAGACGAGGCCACTCACTATGATTGTTGTCAGGATTGCACAAATCCGCCATTTTACGGATTTACTTTCAACTGATCGCGAGCAATTGAAAGTGCAGAAAAAAGTTGTGCACTTTCAACTGATCTCTAGTGTAACTGATCTCTAATGTGTAGTGCAAGATTAACACGTTCACGGGCAGAGTCGTCTATGGAAGTTTAGCGCCACTGTGCGCCTCACTGTGGCGCCCCAATTTGATGTCTACAAAATTCATGTCCAGTGACCTTTCTTGAGGGAATTTTTGTATGGTGAAGAAACAAAGAGAACTATAGTACATTCGCGATCACTTGAGAGTGCAGTTGTGCACTTTCAACTGATCGCGATCACTTGAAAGTGCAGAAAAAAAGTTGTGCACTTTCAATGGATAGCCAGTGTAACCTGTATGATTTTTATGGTAATATTAACATTAACACGGACAGCGACGTCTATGGATGTTTAGGCCACAGTGCGTGCTCTGGCACCTCAATTTTATGTCTATAAAATTCATGTCCAATGACCTTCCTTGAGGCAATTTTTTAATGGTGAAGAAAACTATAGTACACTCGCAATCACTTAAAAGTGCAGTTGTGCACTTTCAAGTGATCGCGATCACTTGAAAGTGCAGGTAAAACGTTGTGCCAAAACTGATCGCCAGTGTACGTATATGATTTTATCGTAAAATTAAAATTAGGGTATCAGTTAACCACATTGAAATATTACAAAATGTTATTGAATCTGGCTTTAAGAGTTGTCCACCTATCCCTGTTTGTGGCGGTAAGATATACAATCTACGCCAGAAACGGTATCCCCTCTGGCCTTTCTTGAGGCAGTTATTGGATAGTGACGAAACAAAACGAACTATAGTACACTTGCGATCATTTGAAAGTGTGGTTCTGCACCTTCAACTATCGCGATCACTTGAAAGTACAGAAAGAAAATTGTGCACTTTCAACTGATCGCCAGTGTACCTACATGGTTTTTTGGTAATATTGAGATAAACACGTTCAACGACAGCGACGTCTATGGACGTTTAGGCCACTATGCTGTCACACCTCATTTTTACGACGCCTATAGCCGCCTTCACAAATCATCATATTTTGTAGCCACAATGTTGCTGGTGTTGGATATTTTTTTCTCAATAATTAGCTTACTGATGACTTCAGGAACCTGTGTGTAATTTTCCCGCGAGACCACTATGACTTGTCAGGATTGCATAAATCCGCCATTTTACGAATTTTATGGTAAATTTTATCACGTAGTTTAGTCTCATCCAATCCAATGTTCGATTCATTTGAGTTTCTTCCTTCTGGTTCGTGATATTAAAGCGACAAAATTGGGTTTCAAACATGGCCGGGTGTAAGATGTAAAATATTTTGTTGTCTACAGAAGTCATGTTGTCTACACAATGACCTTCATTGAAGCAATTTTTGGATAGCAAAGAAAGAAAGCGAACTATAGAACACTCGTGATCACTTGAAAGTGCAGTTGTGCACTTTCAACTGATCACCAATGTATCTATATGGTTTTATGGTAATATTGAGATATCTGCTCAAGCTCATACAGAGTTTAAACTCATCCAGTTTGTTCGATTCATTTTCAGTTTCTTCCTTCTTCAATTGACTTGAAAGTGCAGAAAAAAAGTTGTGCACTTTCAACTGATAGAAAATGAGAGGGAATATTTTGACGTTCTTTTACAAATCGATTTAACCAAAGGTATAGTTGTTTATAGAAGAAATGGTTATTTAAGAAGTACCTGAAAAGGATATTTTCCGCTTGTAAGTATGTCTGATAAAAGTCGGATCTCGATATTTAATTTGTCCATTTGGATAGCTTAAACCTGGTATAATACCGACTTAGGGCATCAGCTTAGATCATTTTCCTGTAATTATTCATATACAAGCGTGGAAGACTATATAAAAAAAAATTGGGGGTGATATTTGTCAAATAGAAAGTTTTATTGAATTTTCTGTTTGTAGATACTCGAAAGAAAATTATTTCCACTTCACATAAATTTCTCTTTTTTTTGCAGCAATTTTTTTTCCCAACTGAATCCTTGAGTTCTTTTCCTTTTTACCGTCCCCTTGTTGGCTGTTTCAGAAAAAAAATGTAATTTGTAACATAATAGCGACTTTGAAAAACAGCATGACACAATTCTTGTATTGGTGTTACGCTGTTAATCATCGTAAGACCTATAAACTATTTTATGCAGCAGTCGTGACTGGAAGACAGAACTCTTAAATCTGACTCCTAGTCCTGATAAAGCGGTTTCTCTTTTGGCTGAGGAACTGTCAGCCAAGAAAACTAGAACAAGGAGATCGAGCTCGCGTGTTTCGGGCGCCACCAATACGTCGAAAGATAAACTTAGTAGCGGCGGACTCTTACCTGCGCAAAGCGGTATCCCGCATAATGGTATGTGACAAAGCATATTGGTTGGGAAAGCATGAAGGCTGACGGAGATTCCCGAAGCTAGGTAGGGCGCCGCTAATCCCGTAGCGGATTTCAACGTCATTTGTGCCGCTCTCTCGGTACCTATTTTACGCGAGCTCGGTCTCCTTGTCTAGTCTTCTTGCTGTCAGAAATCATTATCTTTGCTCGCTCTGTCACTCTTGACATTAACAGCTCATGTCAACCTAACAAGGGAACTAAAATGGCGGATGGGTCATGAATCCTGGACAATTTTGGGGATCAGCGTTTAATTTTTTATCAACTTGAATAATACTATACATTATATTCAAGATATGCATAATATTCAAGTGATTTATTGTGAAAATTAACCTTCATAATAGGGGGCTTAACGTGGAATGCAAACTTTGATGTCGATAGATGATACATGTAAAAAAAATATTTTGTTAATGTTGATGAAAATGTGATTATTTGTTATTTGTTGTATATTTGTATGTAAAATAAATGAATAAAAATAACATTTATACTTTAATGTAGCGTTTTGTTTATCACAAACTATTATACTTGATGTAAAAGTAGGCAATAATCAGTGTGGATTAGGAAAAACCAAACTAAAAAAGTTACTAAACAAGATTGTTGTCCCCTTATTGAAATACTAACGATAGGCAACTCCAATGATGTGACATGCAGAAGCTCCTATGCTTTCTTCAATAATGGCGTAAGTGCTGAAGGTATCCTAGCCTGTGGTCTCTATTGTACACTCGCCATCACTTGAAAGTGTAGTTCTGCACTTTCAACTGTTCGTCATCGCTTGAAAGTGCAGAAAAAAAGTTTTGCACTTTCAACTCATTGTCGCCAGTGTATATATATGATTTTAAGGTAGTTTTCCCCACTAAAAATGACCCCTCTAGAGCTAGAGAGCTCAAGCTTCAGTCTAAACAGTAAGTAGTAACAGACAGTAAGCAATTTGTGGCTTTGACGACGACTTCGCACACCTAGATTGACCAGACGCCATGAGTAGGCGAGATTACTGTCTGCTCGAGAACATCAACTTCATCCCCTATACTGCGCTGATAAGAACCACGCCCTGTGCCCCAAATTATTCTGCAGCTGCAAAATGAATATACACAATTGAAAGAGAAATATTTTGCTTACAGTATTTTTAAATTAAAAAATAGCTCTGTCCATTACTGTAGGTATTCGCAAAGCGCGTTCAGACCATGGGTCCTGTCTCAATGCCAATAAAATCTGTCATACGGGGATGATGTGAATATTGCGGATACCTATTTAAAGGGAATTTCAAGAATTTTTGTATTTTAAGATCTACTTAAAACGCCTTTTTGAAGACGTGATGATGTAGCTGCGGCGTATTTACGGGGAGGGGGGTAATTACCCCCACAGAACGTCATTATTTACAAGTATTTTCCTTTGAATACTGTTTTTATTATTTATTATCTAATATGTTATGTATTAACTAATTCTATTTTTTGACAATAAATATTTTTGTAAGAGTAACTTTAAATCTTAAACAAAAAAATACTTAATTTTATTTAATGTGATATTCAAGATACACAAATTGGCCTCCGTAATGATTTTCAAATACCTACAGCGGATTTTATTTGAGGTCATTAAACATTAATATTATTAGTCATTAAACATGACTAATAATAGTAATAAATAGAACTAGTAATAGTTTATTTTATGTTGTACCAGCATACGTTTTAACCACAATGACCTTGAATTCCGAAAAAAAAAATTCCCCCCCCCATTTACACATCCGGCTGAGTCCGCCCCTGGTGTAAACTAATCATATTTAAAAAGTGTATTACCCTTCCAAGATCTGAGCTCTGGATACGCCACTGTGATGTAGAAAAACGACGAGTAATAGTCGACCAACCACAAATATAACGGTAATTTTCGCGCGCGGTTCACATTATATCGAATATGATCGAATCCACCTTTGCAAATGGAACATATTTATCTCAGTAGATGCTGCTGATAAGCTGATATCCACATTGTTGATCTCACCCTTGTATTATTATACCTACCTACAGTACCTACTCGTTGATTTCGTTATAGCTTTAGCGATTATTTAGAACGAACAGTGTTTTATCACGTGTCGCAGCTGCAAAATAAACCTGATAAACCAATATAAGATAAATCAAGTTCATCAAAAGAGCTGGGTACACCAGATAATCAGTGTCAACTTATCGTTAGCGCGCTATACTGCTGTACAAAAGCCCTTTGTTTTGTAGATTGTTGTAAGCCGACTGTAGTCAGCTGTTGATCGGGTGGTGGCGCCTGCGCGTTGTGCGACACAGCCACTACAGCAGAAGCGCAGCCATTTAAAATTTAGTCTGATACAAACTGTGTAGGAGTTCACGTACCGCGTCTCTCACAGTTATTATCCCTTTTTTTTATTTACTCAAGCCCCCTCGGTCGCATTTCTTTTCCCTTGTGTTATAAAACCGAACTGACTTGTGTGCGCGTTGCATGTTTCACCAGAGTACACTTGTGATAACCAGTTATTTATAATTTCAACGAAACAATAATCAGGCTCAGGAACTGCTAGTATTTCGTTCGAAACGGCAACGTACCTATTATGCATAGTTTTCCAGTTTCCACTAATTAAAAAGGCATTATATTTGATTCTTTGCACTTAACGGGAGGTGTTATTGGTGACGTGCTTCGCTGGCTTGAGGAAAATGCAGTGGTGGCTGTAAAGCAGAATAGGTATATTATACCTAAGTGAAAACCAGCAACAAGGATAACTACTTACCGTAATAACGTAATAAAAATCAAAATTTTAAAACCAAAGGACTTCTCGAGAGCGACAAAGCTACGTGACATTTACAGCACGCCTACTGTAACTTGGATTCCTTAAACAAAAGATCGTGAGTAGAACTCGGGATATGATTGTAGTGTGTTAAGACATCGAACTGGGTCAATATTTGATGGCTGTGGCGGTCCCTAGCTGCCACTCGAGGGTGTCCATGTCCGTCTCCATGAGTCTAATGCAGGGTACAGCCGGTCCCACGGCGGGAGGACAGCAAGGGGGCCTGCACGCCGCACAGCCCTATTACCATCCACAGCATGCCGCCGCACCGGCCCATACCCAGGAACAGGTTCAACCAGACCGGCCCATCGGCTACGGAGCCTTCGGAGTTGTTTGGTAAGTTTCTACAATCGTTTTATTACCATTTGATGTCTGCCTACCTAGTTCTGCGTATTATGCACCCTTTATTACCCATAACTGGTCCAGGTAGGCCGAATTGTCTTCCTTCTCAAGCGATTATTGCCTATTTAAGACATCGATACTAAGAAATTGAGTGACTTGGGCACAATCACCCGAGCCTCAGATTTAAAAGTCAACCCGTAGGTACGTTAAATGCAGGTAGATAGGTACAGTTTGTAAACAAAGCTCCTTTTTACTCCGGATTCCGATAAACTGTGCTCTAGCCAAATGAGCCAAACAAGAAAAAATTGAGCTACCTAAATGGCTATTAATAAAAACGACCCTAAATAATCGGTAGAACTTCAGAACTTGGGAGGCACCTAATATTTTACTGCTTATAGATAACCGGTATAGGTATGGTGTGTATAAACAAAGGCATCGTTTGTAACAAAGAATTATCGGGGCAATATTGGGGTAATAGTTTAATAATAAAAGAATTGCATCGAATAACCTTTCGGTTATTTTTGGGCCTTTTCAAAACCATTTTCATTGTGTACTTCATAGCCCCAAAAATTTTACAAAATGGAATTATCCATAGCCTAATCGTTTGACCTTCGTCAGACCATATGTAAGACCACCACTTATTTTCTTTTGACCATCCTCGGAAGAAAAGTTATTGAGGAAAAACGATTTTCTGAAAAACAGATCATCAAGGGTGAGGTACATGAGGTATCGTTTATCGTTATAACCTCAAAATTAGCCAAACTCGGGATATTTTAATAAAATGCCAATTGAACTACAACTATTTAGCGTTGATTGAAAAGATAACCAAAAGATGCTTGTGTTATGTATATCGCAAGGAAACACAAGGTAATCCTGGTAATCAGTAATAATACTAGGAAAGCGCTAACAAAATTGCACTGTAAAAGAATAACAAAGCAGTCAAAGCACTAATAAGAGACTGGTGTCGTTTTATCGGTCACCAATTTAATTTGGTTTTGATTGTTAAATAATTAGATTTGTTCTCAGAATGATAGATCTGTCACCAACTTCTTGACACTAAACTATTCCAAAACGATTATCTATACATTTATACAATCACCCGAAAACGTAATTAGTCATCAAATAAGTAGATTCGTTCAAAGAATGATAGATCTATCACCAACTTGTTATATAAATTAATACACCAGATGATTATTCGCTCGATTATTCGTTTATTTTAGATACAAAATGTTATAAATTTAGATACATATATTTGGAGACACTTATGTTATGTTATGTGTAATCTGATAAAAAAATATTTATGGGATTGAATGTAATAATTATTTCGTTTGATGGCAAATATTTATTTTGGTGACAAAAAAGTGGTCCTGGATAAAAAAATTATGGGTGTATGGGAAATGAAATTTAAATATGAGTTTCTATTTCTTTCAACTCGCTCCTGAATGTCGAACTTAACCTAAGCAATTCGCAAAGTTGAAAACACCGTGTTTTTTTGGAAATAACTAAAAAACTATAGCTCCTATCGAGGAAAGTTAAATGAGGACACGTTGTAGAAAAATTAAAAATTATATCAAAATGCTTCTATAATATTTTTCGAGTTATATCGAAAATACCGCTAAAAATCGGGTTCTCTAGAATTCAGAACTAGAACTTAAGGCTTCCATACTTGTTGCTTGGAACAAGTATAGCTAATGGCAAGCTAAAAAAACTTTTTTGAAAAATTTAAAAATACTGATTATTGATATTTAAAAATATTGCTTATCCAGACGGGACCTCCGTAAGGTATAGGCCGGGAAAATAAAAAATATGACGACAATGACGTCACACGACCGGGCTGGTAATTTTATTGTATTTTACATCAAGTCACCTATGAAGTACCGTACTCCGGGATTCTAAAAATCATTCCCTACGTATTTCTGAATCTGCAGGATAGATATATACAGGATGTGTAAGTTAGATAGAGAAGTAAGATCGGACGTGAATTCCATACAAAAGAGTACTTAGTTAAGGCGTCGTCCGCTGCTTGTAATGCTTGTTGGTTATACTCGTAAAACGTTTTACGTTTTGCGCAGTTTTTCCTTAGTGAAGAGCTCTATTTCAAAGTTGTAATAAAGTTAAAATAATAATTGAATGTGTAAGACTTCTCAAATGTATTTAGTTCTCGGTGACAATGCGTAAAATTAGTAAAATGGACATCGTAAGGTGGTTTGTTTTTGTTGTGTGACGTGACTTGTTATCTGTCAAATTGCCAATGCTGGTAGGTATAGTGGAAGCGAGACCTCCGTTTTCTGTGTAAATTTTAAAAGTATGTTTCTTGTGTTATAAAAAGTGTTTTTGTGAAAAATATTTACAATAAAATGCCAATGCCAAAAAGATATTGGCTATTTTCTAGAAAAAAGTGCAAACAGAATAATACCCAGGTGTTTTTTTAAAAAGTACTCTAAAAAAAGTTTTAAATCCATCCTCACTCGAACGACAATGTACAGTTTGCTGTCAGGTTATTAGATAAAAAAAATATTGCGGCTCTAAATCAATGTAATTGTGAAATTAATAAACAGGGTACAGCTGAATTTCTAACAATCATTCTATGTTGGTGGAAAATAGTAAATGTGCGGTCACCCAAATCAGGATATCACCAACTTGATCCTTTTAGGGACTCAATAAGAGAATCCAATAATAAAAATATTCAGTTTTAGAAATTTTAGAATTTTTTTTCTTTTGGGATTCACACGAACTCTTCGTTCGCCATTCTGAACTCTCATCAAAAACCCTTCGAAATTTTTTTTACAAAAAATCTCGATTTTTTCAATCAAGAAATTTGCAATAAAAATCGAACTTCTTGCGATAGACATTTTTTGCTTTCGGTATTCGCACGAACGAACTCTTCGTTCGCCATTCTGAACTCTCATCAAAAGCCTTTTGAACTCGTTGGAAATAATTTCTGTGGCTAATCGAACGAATTTTCGGAAGCCAAACCCATTTCCAAAAAAAAAACTTCGTTGGAAATTTGTTTTTGCAGAAATCTTTCATTTTTCGATATTGAATTTTGCAATAAAAATCGTATTTGTCGCGATAGAATTTTTTTCTTTCGGAATTCGCACGAACTCTTCGGTCGCCATTCTGATCTCTCATCAGAAGCCCTTTGAACTCCTTCGATTTTTTTAAATAAAAATCGCGCATCGATCGTATAATTTACAATATAAATCGCATTTATCGCGATACAACCGCGATTTTTTTTGGGATTCGATCGGCCTCTGCAATCGTTATTGCATGGAAGAAAATAAAAAAAATCGAAATGATGATTATTAAAAGCAGCGCCGACTTCACAGGACTTATGTATAATAATCAAACCTAATTAGATCACATCACATTCTGATGATTTCTTTAATTAATAAACCATCCATTTCGCTTGCTTGAGCAATAAGTAATAACAGTTATAATATAATTACTATTTTGAGTGCAAAAGCGCTTTCTACCTTGCCATCAGCATCGAATTTATGGTCGTGGCGTTTAGGGATGTGGGTTCGCTTCGCTAGAGGCTACAGCCAGTTGTAGGCAGGTATAGGATATGGGTTTGTCCCATTAAATGAACGAACACATTTCAGAACTTTAATCATACCTTTGGGATCGTTGCCTGGAACAGGTAGATCGCGCTACAGCTGGTTCTTCACTCGCTTCACTGACAAAGACCGAGAGCTGCCGCGGACGAGGCAGCGGATATTTTCCGAGAAATATCGAGACCGAGCGCCGCAGGCTTAGAGGATGGAAATTGTAAATGGCACTGAAAAAGGTACAAACCGCGAAATGTTGTTTCTGGCCGTGGAGATTCTCGCAAAAAACCCGATTAATTTGACAAATGTATAAACCAAGGAGATTCGGTATTTTTTAATGAGTTTCCGTCACAGACGAAAACAAGCGATTTTAGATACCTGTGTAGACTGTATAATTTTTGCTAAAACATGCATTTTTATTTCTTAGGTTTATTTTTTCTTAAGGTTGGGTTTTTGTAGTGATAGGCAAATACCTAGTAGCCCAAGCTAGAGTTTTTTAGGGCATTAAAAAATAATAGGTAAGGAACTATGCAGGGTTTTAAAGTATAATACATACCTAGATTTATTTATTGATTTATTTATTTATTTATTTATTGATGTAACACAGGACAAATTGCTTATATACACAGTTATAATTATTGTCAATAAGTGCATATTTCGTAAAAAAAAAATGAAAATAGTGGGCATATAAAATCAAATGAAACGTAAAGAAATCACGAAGAAAAAAAAATAAAACGGGAATGGGAAAAAAATAAAATTGACGGAAAAATAAAATGTGGACATTTAATTATTTGTATAAAAAGTTATAAACTATTTTTTTTTATTTTTTGGGAGAGTTTTCAAATATATTAATTGTTGAACAAACTGAGTTTACAATATTGCACATTCTGACGACAGGAGAGTTTTCTCTAAATTTTGTTCGAAAAGTATACCAAAATAAAATATCCCTAGGTCTTACTCTCTGTAGGTTATAATAGTTTAGTCGTGATGAAATTTCGAGAGAACACACTAGTTAAGTTACTAGTAGAAATAAATAAGACATACGACACTATTATAGATATTTTTCTTCTCATTGATAATTTTAATATGCTAAATTCAGTTCTTCTTAAGTAATACTCATTGTAATTCGGATATTTTTTATGTTTTTTGTAGTATAGGAGAGAATAGGCAGTGGCGTAACCAGGCTTTAGGGGCGGCGGGGTCAGATATCAAAAAGGCGCAAAAACCCGTTTAGTTAGTTTTTTTCTCAAAGAAAACGCTAACGTTAATCTTTGGCATTTTTATTTGACAGTTTTTTTACAACTTAAAATAAACAACAACAAAAATTCAAATTACCTACCTACAATAAAGCGGTACTAAATTCTGAAAATATAACATCAAAAATAAACATATATTACAAAAAAATAGGTACAATTGGTAATATATATAAAGGGTCCGCCAATAAGCGCGCTCGATCTTTAAAATGAAATAAAGCAAGTTGTGTGAGAGGTATAAATGAAATTTATTTTTTGTTTGAAAGAGTATTCGAAGGCATTATGTATGGAAAATAATATCGGTCAAATGTCCACCTCGGCTTCGCTGGGTGGCGCGCATACGAGAAGTCCAATTTTCAATGACTCTGGCGCACAAATCGGGCTGTATTTCATCGATGGCGTGGCGTATGTTGACTTTGAGGGCATCAGTGTTTTGTGGTTGGTTTGCGTAGACCTGTGATTTAAGAAAACCCCACAAGAAATAGTCTAGTGGGGTTAAATCGCACGATCTCGGTGGCCAGTTGATGTCGCCTCCGCGCGAGATAACCATTCCTCCGAAGCGCTCGTGCAGAAGATCCATTGTGGCGCGCGCTGTGTGGCTCGTAGCGCCGTCCTGCTGAAACCACATATCCTCGACATCCATATTGTCGATTTCATGCCAGAAAAAGTTCGTTATCATGGATCTGTATCGTTCGCCGTTTACCGTGATGGACACACCATCGTCGTTCTCGAAGAAATACGGCCCGATGATGCCTCCGGCCCAAAATCCACACCAAACAGTTACCTTTGCTGGGTGCATTGCGACCTGGTGGACCTCCTGTGGATTGTTCTCGGCCCAATAACGGCAATTCTGCTTGTTGACATTCCCATTTAACCAAAAATGTGCCTCATCGCTGAAGATGATTTTGCGACCAAAATCGGGGTCGACTTCCAACTGCTCTAAAGCCCAATCAGCGAAGATACGGCGCTGTCTATGGTCGTTTATTTTGAGCTCTTGTGTCAGCTGGATCTTGTACGGATGCATGCCCAAATCCAGATGCAAGATTCGGCGAAGTGATGTTTCCGAAAGGCGGAGTTCCTGTGCGCGACGTTAAATTGACTGTCGCGGATTTTCACACACACTATCGCGCACAGCGGCGACATTCTGGGCAGATCGGACGTTTCGACGACGCGTCGGTGTTGGCTGATTGTTCACCGAACCGGTTGCCTCGAATTTGTTAATCAAACGACGGATAGTCGACTCAGCAGGACGATCAATTGCACCGTAAAATTGGCGGAGCGCGCGGAACGTTGCTCGAACCGATGAATGATTTTCGTAATAAGTTTTAACGATTTGCACATGTTGCTCGCGGCTGAATTGGTTCATGGTGATTTGTGAAGATACACTGAATAATAACAACTACGTTTGCCAACTCTACCACAAACAACATGGCCGCCATGAGCTGTCAAAGATCGAGCGTCCCTATTGGCGGACCCTTTAGTTTCATTCAATCATTGGTAATATATTATATAGTTTTATTATAAACGCCGTTGTTTTACGGTCATAAACTGATCAACTATGACAGAGAGGTTCAAATTTTTAACATATTCATATTCGATATTCAATAATGCTATGTCATTTAAACGCTGCTCTGTCATAGTAGATCGATTATAGGTTTTTATATTTTTTAGGCTACTGAATGATCGTTCTGCGTTATTTATTATTTTTTATTATTGCGTTATATTTTATATATTTCCACTAAATTTGGAAAATAATTTTCCAAATTGTTGGAAATCAGATAAGGAAGGATTTCGTCGGTTTTATAGAAAATTTCTTCCTTTTTGAGTTATTCAAAAAGGGAACAAAATGACTTATATTCGTTAATAAGGTTCTAATTTATATCTGATTCATAAAAAGTTATAAGGTCCATTAATCCCTTTATGTCAATATCTGCATTCGAAATCATGGAAGACTCTAAGCAGATAAATTTATTTGACACATTTAAAAAATCCTCAAATCTTTCGGCCATGGTTTGAATAAACGTATCTAACGCGACATAAAATATGTTTGTTTTAAATGTATGCCTCGGATTCATTTCCTTTCGATCATCAGGTGCTTCATCATGAAAATGCTTAGTTTTTTTAACCTTTTAGAATATTATTCAGTAGTGATATTACACTGTCATGCGCTTTCACCGTCTATAATTTTTTTCAATGAATGAACAAGAACCTCAATATTTTCATATATAGAATTAACGGCCCTGGTATGGCTGGCCCAGCGTGTCATAGAAAGCCTTTTTAATGTAGTAATTGTATCACTGGCTGACTGACGACCTGTCCGGACCTGCCACCAGTGTTGCTGTGTTATTCCCGGGTCAAAGCTTTTCGTGCTGAAGCTACAAAATTGTGCCAGTTTGTCAATTTGTGGCCTAATTGTAGTGGCGGTAATTTTGAACGTCCGTCGGCGTCGAGATAAATATTGATGATTGATGTAAAATCTTACTTAATCGGAACCGAACTATCTGCCGATCAGCCATCTAGTATCGAGTTTCGGCCGGGCTGTCGTGTCGTGGATTCAATGTTGTCAGGCCAGAGTGCTTCAATAAATGGTAGTTTGGGGCGCTAATACTCCAGGGGCGGGCAATTGCCCCCCTTTGCCCCCCTGTGGCTACGCCACTGATTATAGGTATGACAGAAATTTGTTTTGTATAGTTTCAATAAGTTTCGAATGTCTCTCAACAGTTCCAGGGTCCCAATTTTATAATGCAAATTCCAATTTACACCTGACAAAAGAGTAATACAACAATTTTGTAGTTTCCACAGAAAAATGTTTTGTATTTCGCATAATAAAATCCAAATTTTTGTATGCCTTTGTTACCATGTTCTCAATATGTTCTAAAAAATTAAGGTCTTTATTAAATAACGCCCCTAGATCCCTTTGCTTTGTCATTTGAGTCAATTGTACATTATTTATTTTATATGTATATAATAAGGCATTCTCTTTTAGTGAGCAAGTCATGGTCGTACATTTTTTAGCGTTCAAAGGTAGCTTATTAATTTCGCTCCATGAGAAAATACTGTCGACATCGTCTTGTAATAATTGCGCATTCTTCTCAATTTTAATCTGTATATAGCTTAATGTCGTCTGCATACATTTAAAATACTTTAAACATTTAAAATACTTTAAATTTATTTAGGTATGTCGGTGACAAAAAACAAAAAAGCAACGGTCCCAGGTTACTTCCTTGAGGAACGCCAGGTTTTGTCAAATAAGGTGCCGACAGAGTGGTCACATGTTTTATTTGCTGAGATCTAGATGTCAAATACGACTTAAAAACAGTAGCGAATTATTAGAGAATTTATAAGTTTGTAACTTACTTAACAAGATATCGTCATCCACTCTGTAAAAAACTTCTGAATATTTAATATCCGTCTGGCCACAATTTTGTCAATAAAATTGTAGAACTTAAATCATCTGTAAATATCGTTAAGTTAGTATATATTGATTTTTTACTACAAAACGGCGTAATTTTTTTCGTCATAGGCGTACTTTTGATTCATAGGTTTTGCCCTTTTTTCTGTTAATTTGCCTCGCCAATGCCATTTTTCCATAGAAAAATGCATTTTTGAGTGCATATTGTGTGAATATGAAAAACAATTTTTATTTCGTAAATAATTATTAAAGAAATGATTCCATTCTTATTACTCGGAGGCTTGAGGTCGCTGACCGCGAATATGATGATCAAAAAGTCTGCCGATGAGCGATGGTCCCCATTTTTCTATGAAAAATGCATATAAGCGTTTTCCCTGAAAATAAGTATTTACATTTTCTACTGTTCCTGAAACGAAGTCAAAAAACCGCATCTCAATCCATCCGTTCGGAAAAATTTCGTAGGTTTTCTCTTTGTGTTAATTTGCCTCCCTAGTAAGAGAGAATCAACTTGTAGGTCAACGCGGTTTCGTGGCTCACGTGAGGAACCGTGTACATGTCGAGAGGAACGTCGACATCAGCTTGTCGGAGTATAAGTAAGTACAAGACAAGTTTGCCGATAGACAGATGTAGACCCGCACCTGCCCGAAAAGAACAGCTGGCCACCCTTATAGCGATCGTCCATTTTTTTTCTCGCAAGACCACCAGATCAATTTTTAATAGCAGGTTTTATATGAACATGCTGGCTGCTTACAGACACATGAGGAACGCAAATAGCATGCATCGTGTGGCCAGGTTGCGGAAATAATTTAATGAAGGCGTCTGTTCTTTTGCGGTATTATTAAATTTATGTATCCATGTCGTAAATACAGCCATACAATCATAAGTGAGTTCGGCTGTGTGGTCAGCATTCATTCTTATATAATATAAAAACTAGATAGATATAATATATTTTTGTAACTTTAACTAATGTGCAAAAATTCACAAGTTATTAACACGAGGCTATTCCAAAACGAGTATCTATAAATTTATCAAATAAGTAGATTCGTTCAAAGATTGATAGATCTATAATCAACTTGTTATATAAATTTATACACTAGAGGATAGCCCCTCGGTGCAACAAATAATTTTAGTTCGAGTAACGTAACAATCTAAAAATATTCTTGGGATACTAACTGGTCCTCCTGGGCAGACCTTATGCCATCCATGTACGCTGTACGCATTGCGTACTTACGTACTAAATACGTACTTAAGTCAAAAAATTGCAAAAAGTGTGATAAGGTTCTGAAACATTTTATTTGGTTTTAATTTTTTTAATTTATTTTATTTGGAAACATTATTTTTATTAATCCGGACATACGAGTATAACATATTAATTAATTACGATAAGTTACGATAATTATTCGTTTATGTTGGATACAAAATGTTATAAATTTGGATACATATATTTATATTTGGAGACACTTATGTTAATCTGAAATAAAAAATAATTTCTGTGCTTGAATTTCATAATCAGAGGATTTCGTTGGGTGACAAATACTTATTATGGTGTAAAAAAATAATTCCCTTAACTAAGTATTCTCTCTTTAAAAGACCCAAGAAGCCGTTAGGTCCGCTGACGTTTGAGGCTAGAAGAATACGACTATGAAATTATATACACACCTGGTAAATACTAACAAAAATCCTGGCGCTCTATCTAGAACTAAAAGTCCAAAATTCTTGCGTACCTATAATTCAGACGAAGCAGAAACAATAATAGCCACTCAATTTACAAAAGAACAAATATATATCAAAGGAATAAATAAATATCACTTACAGAATATTCTATAAAATATTTTTCTTCTGTTCGTGTGTTGTCATTGAACTCCACCTTATCGGCTGGACTGATTTTTATGAAGATTAAGTTGATTCGAGAATGGTTTACAGCTTCACAATTTGATCCGATAGAATTTTTTTAAATTAATTTAAATATCTATAAATAAGGGTTGTGGACGGCGGATTCGCCACTTCTGGTATGTTTGGTGAGTTCCCAGGTATATCTTCGGAATCCAAGGTCCAATGCCAATAAAACTAAAATGGGTCCCTCTTGAAAACACCCATATTCCACTAGAAATTATGCTCTCACAATCAGAGACGAACTGACAAAAATCACACGAGCGTATGCTATTGAAAATAAAACAGAAAAATCAGTAATGAAGACCCTATTACTGTACTTTCAACATTTCGGAACACCACTATGAATCCATTGCGATTACGGACGAGAATTTGACAAAACCCTTTTAAAAGACATTTGCACCCTCTATGACATAATTTACCATTTCTAGCATTAATCATCCATAATCAAATGGATCATTAGAAAAATTCCATGTCACTCTTGTGCCACAAAATCCATTCCATGCCACAAAAAATCCCGATGAACACCCATTTAACATTTTGCCCTATGCTGTGATCTGTTATAACAATTCTGTCAACAAGACACTTGGATTTACTCCATAGGAAAGAATTTTCGGTCATACGTCTAATCGATCACCAGAAACTTTATATAACCAAAAATACTTGATCACAAAATACGTTAGAGATTTTAATAATAGGATACCTAAGTATCTCATTATTACAAAATAGCCAGAGCAAAAACTCTAAACCAAAGAGACATAGCATCCTTTATTATATATTTGATTCTACCTTTACCTTTTTACCCAAAATCAATCAAGGAAACATTCATACTATTATACAGGTTTCAAAACGAAATACATCTCACAAATTTATGATATATAGAAAACAATTTAGATTTAGCTATTCTAGAAATTATATTCTTCATATTTGCAAAGAAAGACCTAAAATTAAAAGTATGTTAAAACATCGTCAAGAACGCCAAAGAAGACGAAATCCCTATAATAGTGGAACAATACCCCCTCAGGCAAAAATTATTTACCCTGTGACATTAATGAAACCAGGAATTTAAAGAAAACATTTAATTCGTAATCCATTAGTGAATACTGGATTATCTTGAGAGGCCCTTTGAGAGTATAAATATTTATATTTTCGAAACACCAACGAGAAATTATGCTCTCATAATCAGAGACGATTTCAACATTTCGGAACACCATTATGAATCCATTGCGATAACGGACGAGAATTTGACAACACTCTTTTAAAAGACCTTTGGCACCCTCTATGACATAAACAAATAAATAATTATTAAATAATAATAATTTGTATTTTTTATTTTCTCTTTTATTTCCACACTCACAATCTTTTTAGGTGACATCCCGGTTGGTTTTAAAAGAAGTTAGGTAAAATTACCTAAAATTTAAGGGAAGATTTTGGGAGATTTTAACTGATTTAAGAATATCTTTGGCGGGTTATACAATTTTTGATAATTTAAAAGATTTCAACGGATTTGCGAAGATTTTGGGGTTTTGAGTAATTTTTAAAAGATTTCAACGGATTTCAGTACACATATTTTTTGGGAGTAAACCGCCCGTCGAAATTATCCTCACATCACCGTAAATGTTTAGGTAAATACCTAGGTAAGGTAACTATTAACGGAACAATGTCATGGAACTTTTTATTTTTATTCACTTTAAAAATAATTACAAATTCAATTTACAAAACGTGTATATCTCGCGCAGAGATTTATTTATACAGGACAAACGGACGTTTAACTATACACTAATGATGCATTCATTTTTAAATTTTTAAATGGTGCCATTAATTTGACCCATCAGCTGTGAACGGAATCGAGGATGACAAGTAAAATGATATTTAGTCATTGGGATTGTAACCTCGACCGTAACACTGTCTATCAGTATTCGGTAATTTTATAGTAAATAAATTAACTACATGGGTCATACACGTCTAGGTCCGTGAATCGATTGCCGGATACCCGTCAGACGGAATTACAATAATTTATAGGTAATCTCCAAGGCACAATTTTAACGTTATGCCTGCAAAAAATATTTTCTTGGTACTGTTAATTGTTGTAGAAAAAACCGTCACGCAACGTTACAGCGGCAGGTTATTTATATCGATGAAATACATACGTATACCGAGTAGCTAAAATTATTGTAGACAACAACCTCGATTTTACCAGAGATTAAGTGAATAAATAAATATTCAATCTTAATGCACTTAACTCTCGATCTAAATGATAAACGACATCTACACAAACTGTATTGAAACTGAGGATTCTAATGAGAATTATAGATGGAGCTGTAATGCAGTTTTGTCATTCTTTTATTCATAAATTATGCCCCGCCTTTTAATTTTTCACTTGAATGTTGCCAAGAGACCCCGTTTTCAATTCGATCAAGAGCAATTAGGGCACGATATTTTACTACATTTTCCTTATACGACTTTTTATACCAAAATGAATTATTTCTGACGGCTACTATACCTTTATCTAAAGTTATCGACTTTGGCAATATTCTATGTGTAGAAGATTCGACCATGTTCTAACTGATTTCTTAAAATTCTTCTTAAAATATGTTTACTCATTGGTGGCAAATGAGGATATATCTGATTAAATACCCTGCAAGTCCTATTTATTATCTTGTGGCACTCCAGCATGTCAGCATTTGAATATCTGTTAACGGTTCCCATTCTTTAATAATAAATAATACTCAAATAAACATTCACTGCATGTTTTAAATTGACAACAATAAACTGGTGACAGATTAGGTGCTCGTTTTGAAGTTCCACTAAAAATTTCACCAGAAAAAAACCAGAAGACATAGGTATAGGGAACCATTAGTTATAAGTACCTACCATTCGAAAGGGAACGAAATTGTTCATCAGGTTACGCAAAAATATGCAGTGTTCCATTAAAAAAAAAAGTTAAGACGTTAAGATGGTTTAAAGTTCATTAAATTCGGTATTAAATTAATTTCTATCACCCCGTACTTTGTTTCGTATTTACGTCGTCGGCCATCTTGGATTATAATATATATAGAAATTTATGATATCATAGACAAGAACGACATAGGATCTTGATCTTATATCATTACTACTACATGACAGAACATACATCTATACCAAATTTTTGCTAACCAAAATTGAAAGCTTTGTCGGCCATATTGTATTTTACCAATGACGTCATAGGCAAGGTCCACATGGGATCTTGATCTTACATCATTAGTACTACAAAAATGAACATCTGTACCAATAGTAAAATTTGTCTCAGTAAACAGATATCCGTAAAATCTTATTTCTTCGATGTCGGGGGCGATATTGGGAAAGTTCACTTTTTTGGGAAAATAATTTTTGGTGGGCTGTATCTTGGTAACTATTGTACCTACAGAGCTGGTTCTAGTCTCAAATTGTAGCAAATTTAATACAAGTGCTTTAAAATACGTAATAAAATGCTTTATGAATAAACGCATAGTTTAAAAGATAGGGTGAAAAAAGCGACATTTCGCGATTTTCGAGTGCTTATGCTCTGCGATTTCTATTGTACTATTTGATTGGCCTAATTGAGGCGACGATATATCATCCAGCACACGATGTACGGTCGGTAACGTACGTACATAGTACATACATCATATACGCTACCCCTAGATAACGTGTTGCACCGCGTAGGGCATAGGACTCAGGGCCCATGTCATTGAACGCAGAAGGTCCCTCCAAACCAGACCCAGAGGTTGCCGGAACAATGCAAGGGGTGCCGACCTCCGCATCGAACGGCGACTTCGCAATAGCATCGGCGTTAAATAAATACGAAGTTATTAACCCCGCGCAGGAATACTTTGTAATCTTTTGTTTGTTTAAAAAACATGTACATTTTATCGACAATCTGAAACACTTCTAGGAAAGGTGAGACCGATAGCGAAGGTTATAGGCCCAATAACATAACGATCGTAAATAACGTCGGCAAGGATCACAGCCGTGTGCGCCTAGGTAGAAGCGATGGGCTATGGCCATATGCAAATTTGCGCTAAAGGTCACACTCGCAGACGACTTTTGAGGTTAAGGTGTTACGTTTACTTTGAAGAGTGCTGTGATCTCCAGTTTGCATTCAATATTTTATTCGTTGATACTACACTAAATGCGTCTGAGAAATAAATTTCACTGGAATTTTTAAAATAAATTTTACCTGCGGATTACACAGATAAATGCAATAAACGAACAAAAAATAATGGCCACTTTTTTCTTATGGTCTTAGGTAGTGTTGTAAAATTTCCGAAAATAAAGTTTCCGGAAATATTTCCTGAAATATCTGTCATAAAATCGTAAAATTAATGCCCGATTGTACCTTCTGTTTAAGCAAAGAAATATCAAAGGAATCCAAAAGTTTTAAATTCTTTACAACGAATGAAAGTGAAAATGAGGCGAGTTGCAGCCAAAATAAAAGAAAAAAACGATTTCTAAGTACAGGCATTTCAAATTAAAACATTTAAATGCAAAGAATATCTGTTTTGTAGCATGTTTTATGCTAAAAGCAGCTGGTACATTGCTATCATGTACCGCTACTGTTTTTATATGGGAATATTCTCTGAACCTCCCGAAAGGAATATTCTTTTTAGATATCCATAAAATATCACAGGAATATTTTTCTTTTAACGGATTATTCATAGAATATTCAATTTAGTATACATATTAATGGAATATATTATGTAGAAGATATTACAGGAATATATAGATTAGTTTATC
Organism: Tetropium fuscum; assembly: GCA_964058915.1. Classification (NCBI taxonomy): domain Eukaryota; kingdom Metazoa; phylum Arthropoda; class Insecta; order Coleoptera; family Cerambycidae; genus Tetropium; species Tetropium fuscum. Next base: position 79,601 of record CAXKVY010000501.1, on the reverse strand, counting down.
TTTTAAAGAATGAAATAAGAATATCTTCCCAGTAGGTACGCTTAACAATATTTTTTGATATGGAGACATATCATATATCATAAAATTATAAAGTAAATGTGCAAGTTTGCGCTCAAGAGATACCTGAATATTTCAATTTTTCATAAAACACGCACAAATTGTCAGTCAATTAAGGCGGGTTTTTTAAGAAAAAAGAAATGGCGAATTGCTATTATGTATAGCTACTGTTTTTATATGGGAATATTCTCTGAACCTCCCGAAAGGAATATTCTTTTTAGATATCCATAAAATATCACAGGAATATTTTTCTTTTAACGGATTATTCATAGAATATTCAATTTAGTATACATATTAATGGAATATATTATGTAGAAGATATTACAGGAATATATAGATTAGTTTATCTTTTAAAGAATGAAATAAGAATATCTTCCCAGTAGGTACGCTTAACAATATTTTTTGATATGGAGACATATCATATATCATAAAATTATAAAATAAATGTGCAAGTTTGCGCTCAAGAGATACCTGAATATTTCAATTTTTCATAAAACACGCACAAATTGTCAGTCAATTAAGGCGGGTTTTTTAAGAAAAAAGAAATGGCGAATTGCTATTATGTATAGCTACTGTTTTTATATGGGAATATTCTCTGAAGCTCCCGGAAGGAACATTCTTTTTTAGATATCCATCTTTTTTAGATATCCATAAAATATCACAAGAATATGTTTCTTCTAACGGATTATTCATAGAATATTCTAGGAATATCTATTCAGGAATATCTAGAGTTTATCTTTTAAAGAATGGACTAAGAATATTCTCCTAGATATTCTCCCAGTATTCTTCATAAAACTATGTAAGACTTCAATTAATTTTTAACAATATTTTCTGATATGGAAACATAGTATTGAGAGTAAAACTGAATTTAAATTATGTCCTAAAAATATCATAAAATTCTTCAAAATATTGTCCTAAAATTATAAAATACCTGTGGAACTTTGCTCTGAGCGCCCTGAATACGCCGAACATTGGGAATATAATTCATCTAAAAATATTTGATAGTTGCAGAGGCATGCTTTTACGACAGTGAGGTAATGTATAAGGTATAAGGTACATCAAAGCAAACGCGTTTATCGTAATACCGAGCCTAAAATTGCCTCTAATAGCCACTCGTTGAATCAAACGCGCCCCAAACCGAACCACTCCTCTTTTAATTGCTAAATTATGCATTAACTAACGAACATGATAATTCCACCCCCACCCCTGCCTATCCAGCATCGATCCAGCGCACCCTCGACGTTCCTCGTGACGTACGGGGTCGGCGTCGCATAGCCGTCCCTGCTGCTTCGTTGCCCGTCGCCGGATTTATTTTATCTACGCCAGAGATGAATGAAATCACTAATAACCTCGCTAATAACAATGCGTTGGCGATTAGGTACGACCAGTTTGGAGACCTACTGCGCTATATTGGTATAGTTTGTAACATCGAAATATGAGACATAAAAACCCGAGCAAAAAACCCACATTAGTCTTCGCACGTGCTACCGCATTTTTAGCAGCGTTGTCAAGTATAACCGATTTCCAGGAATTCAGGGAAAAACAAATGATTTTATATACATCGCATCGTACATGACATTATCATGTAGTATAACAAAATATTGATCACACTATATACCTTTCGTCATATCATAAAACAATTGGATGGTGAATGTGATGCAGAATAGGAATGTTTCCCATTCAAGTATTACGGATCCTTTTATACGTTCCTGGGCCGTGTCACATCGGCATCATTGCCATTCATTGGATGCCTAAATTGCCTAATACCATCGAACGTTTTGTGGTAAAATAGGGTCAACTATAGTTCTTGAAATAGAAGTAATACAGTTATTCTTTAAAATTAGAAATATGATCATAATCCGCAACAAAATATAGGATGTTTCATTTAAGAAAATATATTTTTTGTAACGCCTCGATATTTTGAATCACTGCATTTTCAAAAATATTAAAAAATAAAGATTCATTAGTTGCTGAACAACTTTTGTATTTAACTTTATTTTCTAACTCTTGCTTTTCAGATAAGGTGTTGATGGTGCATAATACTGCACAAGCCGAGGCACAAACCTTGTTTTGAATATCCTATATGTGATTTACTAAGGAACAATTGCGTAACAGGATTTTTATTGTTTCAACCGCTTACATATTTATCATCTAAAGAGTATGATAAAATCATGAAATGCTATCTATAAATAGTGGTTTGTCTCATAAAGATGTATGGTTTCATTTAGACCTAGAGGAACAACCGAATTTTAATAATAATAATGTTTATTTATTCCAACAGGAAAAGACCCAATTCCAGGAATAAAAGCAATACAAGTAATAATTAAAATATAACAATATAAGTAGAAGTAAAATAATACAAAACAGCAATACAATACATAGGACGTAATACCTATTAGCCAAACTCGATATGCATATGCATGTATGGCAAAATAAAACAAACAAACAAAATATAGTGTACTACAACAAATCAAACAAGTACCTAATACTTAAGCTAACCGAGCCACCCAGTTACATATACTTTTCAAATTATCACAGTGAATATCACAATCAGAAGCGTTACGATTGAACAGTTCACACATCAGAGATATTGGGGACTTTCTTAAAATATTTGATATTTGGTTACTTAGAATATTTGCAACACAGTAAAATAAAGTTTGCTGTCTAAAATTTAGGCGAGGCATCAGAAAATTTATTTTATTCAAAAGATCAGGGCAATCCAGCTTGCCATTCAAGATATTAAATAAGAATCTAATGAGCATGATATTGCGTCTGGTTTCTAAAGAGTCAAAATTAAATCTCGCAAGTAAATAATTTTGTACCAGACCTCTAGGAAGGAGGATAAGATCCATCTTGCAAGAAGATCAAAAACTTTAAGAACTTTCTTTGGATCGATTCTAAATGTTGACAATGAACGTGATAAATCGGATACCATATAATCGACCCGTATTCTAGTTTTGACCTCACCAGAGCATAAAACAGAGATTTGAAGGTGCTTATATTGGAAGTCCCGGCAATTGTGGTAAATGAAGCCATAAGATTTAAAGGCACTAGAAACAATATGGTTTATATGTTCAACAAAAGTAAGTTTGCTGTCAAAATAAATACCCAGATCTTTGAATACATCAACTCGGCTGATGATGTTATTCCCAATGAAGTAGTTGTGAGTAAGTATAAAATGTAGTTTTGCGAGTATAAGTCATTAAGTTACATTTAGCTATATTTAGTTTAAGATGATTTGTCTCACACCATGAAGACATTATGTTAATGCAGTCTTGAAGATGGATGGACTCTGTAGAATATTTAATTTCAGAGTAGAGTTTAAAATAATCGGCAAATAACAAATGCTCACAAGTAATGACTTCAGGAAGATCATTAATAAAGAATAAAAACAATATGGGGCCCAGATTGGAACCTTGAGGAACTTTCGAGGTTGGAGACAATTATATTGAATTGAAATTTTGATATCTGACCATAAAGTATCTATCGCTTAAGTAGGAGGTGAATAATTTAATCAATGCTTCAGAAAAACCAATACTTTCTAGTTTCAAAAGGAGTATGTTATGGTCAATCAGATCAAATGCTTTTTGGAAGTCCGTATAGACGACATCGACCTGTCCTCTATTATCCAAAACCTCAGAGACATATTGAGTAAAAGCCGCTAAATTAGATATTGTTGACCTCCTTTGTATGAACCCATGTTGGCGTGACGAAATAAGCTGCCTGGTAGAGTTGTAAAGTTTACTGTACAGTATGGTTTCAAAGATTTTAGAGAAATTACACAGTAGTGAAATGCCTCTATAATTTGATATACATTTTGATTTCCCTTTTTTGGTATTGGGCTATTTTTTCCAATAAGACGGGAAGAAAGAATTACGTAAGATGCAATTGAATAAGATATGTAATGGCAAAAACATACGCAGTCTCTTAGAACAAAACTGGGAATATCATCTACGCCCATTGTAAAAGTATCCTTAGATCGTTTCAGATTTTGCAAAACATCTTCATATGAGATATTCAGTAAGTCTATGTGAAGTTCTAGATTGTTGTGTAAAGAAAACTTAGATGGATTAACTGGTTATGATTGAATGAAGACGCTGTTAAAGTAGTCACCAAACGCATTAACGATATCAGTAGAACTGGAAAGTCCACTGTCGTTATAGAACATTTACAGAAGGGATACGTGAGGAACCTTTTTTTTAATAAAGTTCAAAAACTTTTTGGGATTACCAGATAATGATCGCTCAGAATCCTTTATAAATATTCTATAAGCCTCATCAATCAGACGTTTATATTTAGATCGATGAGCTTTGAAAGCATTGTAGAGATCAGCAGATTTCAATTTTTTGTACTTGCTATATGCAGCTGCTTTTGTTCGGATGGATTTAATAACTTCTCCTGTGAACCAAGGAGGATAATGATAGTAGCGAATACGGGGAGAAGACATGTACTTTGGTACAGCTATATCGAAAACACAATACAACTTGTCGTTAAATGAAGAGCATAAATCATTCACATTATCTACATTCATGAGAAATGACCAATTCGTATTATAAATAAGTTCGTATAACAGAGGAAAATTTGCTTTTTCAAAATTATAATCAGTGCAGGAAAATTTCATAGGAAAATGACTTTGTGGAGGATGCGACCGATTGCATCAAAATTAGTCCGAAGAGAAGGGTGGTGATTATCTTCAACAAGCAATGGATCTTCAGATCTATCTACGATACAGCTGAAGTTAGAAAAGACAAGATCCAAAATATGAGCTTGAGAATTGTTAACCTTGTTATATTGAAGTAAGCCATGGAAATCTTTAAAGTTACCTATTCTTGCGCCGGCTCCGGCAGAATGACCATGACCAAGGGAATAATTTGGGGAGTTAAAATCACCTACAAATAATATATTAAAATCATCCCTCAGACATGCTAAGGAACCCATAGCATCAAAAAATAAATCAAAGTCTTGCATTGAGGTATGCGGTGGTATATATAAAACAAATAGTAATAATTTGCGATTATTGCAGTTTACAATTTTTACACCAACCACATCAATATCGGGAACTACATCAGCCATGTGTGTGACTTTTGGCTGAATTTTTAACTACTTTTCGTGACTTTATTCATTCGAAAGTTGATTTATTTTGTTTAGTTTTTTTAAGCGTGTATTATCATTTCCATCTCCCGCAAAATATTTTAGGCACATACTTCATTTTGCTATTTGCACTTGCTATTTGAAAGCGCCGAGGGTTCCAACCCCCTTCAAGGTACCGGCTCCTTTGCGTCCCCTAGAAAATGGTGGTACATCTGCTACGTAACTCTCGCCAAGAGTTCGTAGCTTCTGCGTTTTAAGCTCTTTGCAGTTTTGCATACGGCAAAAATTAAATCCGTCTTGAACCCTGATTTAGTTCATTGGCTTGATCTGGTCTGTTGATTTTACGGCATTTCTCGGTATCCATACCTGCCGGAGAGGAGAGGAGATAAAGGATCGTTGACGTGTCAAAAAGTTCACGTTTCATTTTACACTAAACGCACTATTAACAACGGTTTATTATTTCAGTAACGTAAGCATTGTCTACATATATCTTCAGTGCTTTGTAGTTCGCTACTTTTTGTAATAGCCATTCGTGGAATTGCCGCTCGGGATCGCTGGCAATAAATAATATATTTTAATCGTATTCGCTGCTGCGGTGTCCGGTGATTCGGGATTTTCCTCCAACCGGGCCGCGTTTAATGTCTAAATCTGGAGATTTCAACGGTGCAATTCTCGAAAAAATGTATGCAGTTGACCTTTTGTGAAACTAATTCCAATTTAATGAATGGTAAGTATTCGCGTTCAATTTAAAATAGAGATGAATGATTTTAACAGACAACAAATTAAGCCAGTCTAATTATTTGGGTTTTTTTTTGCTGCCGCTGGCTGACACAATAATATTAACAAAAACATAATACACAAATCGTTTCTATATTGGTTTACATTCTCGAAATTCACAATTTTATTAAATAAAAAATTATGATAGTAACGGAAACAACATGGACTTCTAAATTCGACAATCCTCCCGATGGACCCTAGGTTCGGACAACAGAAGAATTTTGGTCAATACTGAGCAGAAAACTGTACGGACCATGTGCGTTAGTTTTGGAAGAATACGAAGTTCTTTGTATAACCTTATTTAAAGCCTCCCTGGTTTTCCGTTTATAATGCACGTTAATCGCTGCAGTCATATAGCAAACAGACTACTAAAATATACCAGTTTTATTTTTAATCCGTAGGTGGTTGGCCTTCTGGGTGCGATGCATTTTTCGCGGCGATGATATACTATCATGCCGTTTGTGCTCAACGCTGCTGCTGATATTTTCACTGCATTTATTATTCGCTTACAATCCGCGCGAGGACCATGAACTCCCGAGCAGTTATTAACCATGTATACGTCATTATATTATGCTGAAATGCAATACGAATCCGAAAATAGAAATACCTATGTCACAAAAAAACCAAACGACGTTAAAGATTGATTCTATATGTATATTTACCAAATAAAAGTTCTAAACCTGACTACTTGATATGAACAAATTTTATTGAAAGAAAACTAAACGTCGTTAAAACGTTGAAAATGTAACGAAACAGTTTGGATAAAGAGAACGGAACGGTAGACAAATAAAAGATACATAAGCAAACAAAAAAATATGATCTCACTGCTAGAAAACAATTTTTTATTGTGCCACAACCATCCCCAATAGAATAGCCCGCTCGCGCGTTTTGAGTTCTGAGCCCGTGCAACAGGCAGCCTTTGTGATATTAAGTCGTGTGAGGGAAATGCGATGGGAGGACCGAAAGGCGTACCATGCGCGATATTAACTGGACACTGCTACTTTAGTTTATTTTATTATTACTCGAAAATCGAAGATTATTATTCGAAGCAATAAGTAAAAATACTCGAAAGATTTGCGTTAATAATTAATTATTTATTAATGTTTATATAGAATTATATTTGATATATACTTTCCTATTTGAATCGGATTTTGTTCACAATTTCATGGATTCATGGATTTTAATTTACTAATTCTCCTAAGTTCCTAATTCTAAATTCATGATTATTTTTATAAAAAAGTAGACTAACTTACTCCGTATAACATCAGCTATCTGTTGGTGAAAGTCCCGTCAAAATCGGCCCAGCCGTTTCAGAGATTAGCTAAGACAAAAAATTTTAAAAATTGTTTTCTTTGTTTGTATATTATTTGTTTGAGTATTGTATATACTTTCATATGCATTTAGAAAAAAATATTTTCAAGAAAAAAAAACAAAACAGACTTCAAGAAATCTATTCTAATCAAGAAACTGCACTAAAAAGTAATAAATAATTACGTTATTCATTCGTACTTAGAATACAATCAATTTATTAGGCCAATAATGTACAATTATTGGGCTAATAAAAAAAGTAAAAAATAATTACGTTATTTATTCTTACTTAGAATAGGTACAATCAATTTATTAGGCCAATAAAATATACAATTATTGGCCTAAAAAAAGTAAAAAATAATTACGTTATTCATTCTTGCTTAGAATACAATCAATTTATTAGGCCAATAATATACAATTATTGGCCTAATAAATTACATGTTTTTTTAATACTGTTTGTAACATCGAAATATGAGACATGAGGGACATGACATGAGTGACATGACATGAGGGATATAAATATCTGAAAAAAATTGGAGACGCGTAAAATTATGCGACCTCGTATGCGACAATTGATACGCCCCATGTTTCCAAACTCCCTGGCTGTTTGTTATAATTTATCCATTTTTCCTTAACAAAATTAACTTACTACGCCCATGTCCTTTTAATCGTATTTTTTATATCGGAAATGCTCGAAAATTCGTATAGCTTCCTTCGAAAAATCATATCTCCTTTATCTTTGCGGACACTTCGATCTTAATACTTTTATGTAGAGGACGGATCGACGTTTAAAAAAGTTTATATAAGTCGGGTCGATATATCCAACGGATTAGAAGATTTTTTTTAAATATATTTTATCGGGTTTCCCCCCGAAAGATCGATTTCACTACGCCTCTGTTTTTTTAATGAAAATTTTAATTCTTCTAAACTTGCGCCTAATTTTTTGTGTTTAGTTTGGTTTTCGGGTTTATAAGATAATTTTTTGAACATTCATTTCTATTCTATGAAATTTTTGAAAAATATGTTAGAACACCCTGTATAATACCAATCATAAATATTTTACAGATATACTGTAAGGTCAAGTCCACAATGAGAACACATACAAACTCACATCTTGAGTAGGTAAATAAAGAACATTGGTATGCGAAAATCATATTTTTAGTTTTAATACATGACCACCCTGTATAAAAGCCAAACTGGCCATTTTTGGGCCTGGTAACCAAATGATACTATGTTGTCAGAGACGTACATTATCGTCTCTGACAACATAATGCCACAAAAATAAATCGCGTACCTCTCAAAAACACAGTCTACTAAATTTAGAATTATTTTTTTATTTTTTTTATAGGGTTAAACTAGTTCGATTGCCAAATTGTGCTTCGCGATTATTTGACTTACAATTTTTCCTAACCGATGTATTGGAAGACGCAGTTTTCTAGAAAAGCCTATTAGATGGCCAGATTAGCGATGCATTTTTTTGTAAGAACTTATTTAATAATGTAGCTGATTTAAAAGAAGGAATTGCAACAGAAATGAGAAGAAAAACACGAGATATTAGAAGAATAACATCAGATTAATTAGATAGATAGTTAAATATTTGTAGTTTTGGAATTATTAGTTAATTAAGTTAATAGACTCCAATGACCAATTTCCAACTTCCCCCACCTAATTTATGCGCTAGCAGTATCAACCCATACTTTTTGATTAAAAAATATGCTGCCACCAGAGCTCAAAACTCTTTTTTTAAAGTTTGTTTTCACTCTTTTAACCGGAGTATTATGTCTCGCCTCTATATACAACAATGCGTTTAACTATATATGTAATTTGAAGGGTATTTTTGTTATAAATGGGGTTGGTTTGTTATAAATGCGGTTGGTTATCCGTGAAAATATAATGTCCACGCTATTTCGAAACAGCACAGATAACAAAAAAGCTGGTACGAGTGGAAAGGTTAGACAAAACTAGGCCAATAATGTGCTTTCTAATGTTGTTACCGCCTTTTGAACTGGAGGCGGATCGGAGATTTTTTCGTTAAATTCTTCCCTCTGTAAAATGCAATAAGGACAGCGGCTACGTTTGAACTCTTGTAACATTACAAGCTAGATTATAAGTCGGATGTGTCTAAATATATCTAATATATTTACTACCGGGTGACCACCAAAGCGTTGCTTGAGAAATCACTCGATTTTGATGAAAGAAACTTCTCGTTTGGTTTAAAACACCAGAACTAGGATGACCAGGATTGGGATCGCTGTTAACGATGTGGAATTTTATTTTTCAATCATATGACAAGTAGGCCGCGTATAAACCAGGTGGCCACAATACGGAGGGAAAACCACAAAGAAATACTGATATAATATAGATTATAATAATACATGGGCATTTAAGATATTGTTGATATTTTTTAAAAGGATGTCATGTCTTTTAATAATAAATATACTTTATACCAGGGGCGTGCGGTGAAATTTTTTTAAACCTGTTTTATCCAGAGACATTTTTCATTCTAGAAAAGTAAGCTTGGCCAAAAAAACAATTTACTAATATTTTCACACGCTGTTAACCGTTTAACTTGTCCATAATGTTTTTCGGGACAAATATCTCTAATACAGTTTCATTTTTGTGGTTAAATTTTTCATAGGCGGTTTTGTCTTTAGTAATTAATTGAAGCCTATCTGCGAAGTTTAATGCTGAAAGTCCCTTTATTATTAAGACACACACACCACATATTCAAGTTGTCGGTATTTGCATGCCCATATCCGTATTATTGTCTTCCATTTCGCTGCATGAGACATGCAGCGAAATGGACTTAAACTTAAAAACAAAGAACCTACTCCAACGATAGCTCCAATATCCTCTACAATAAAGTTCAATGTCCTCTCGACGCAAACAAAGAACCTACTCCAACGATAGCTTCCGCGCCCGCATAAAACAGGCGGCTGGCTCAGCCAGCGCACGCCGGTGCATCAGGGAAGCTAGCGGCCGGCATAGGTTCTATAGGATTTTCTGCTACTGTGTGATAGGAGTGAAAGCCGCATTTGTTATAGGTTAGGGGAAGCTCTGCTTTCCTTGCTTCCATGGATTGCACGCCCCTGCTTTATACTGACGTATTCGCAGCTCGCTTTGGTGCAACGAAGCGTTTCTAAAAATATACCCACACGGCACATGTTTCACGTATTATTATAACACAATACGAAATTGTAGAAAGTCTCTACTTGGTTGTAATATGTAGGTTGGTTTTGTGGGTAATCAGTAAAAATAAATCCTTGGTCGCGATTATTACCATTACCAGGCAGCTCGAACAAAGAAACTGCTTGCGTGTTTTGATGTTTCGATCTTTCCGGAGTCGCAGGATTGTTATTACTGTACAAAAAAAATCGACGTATGGTAGTGCTTTCTGTATTCCGATGAAAACGCACCTTTTGTATTCGGTGCAGATATCCCGCAAATGACCGATAAGAAAGCTGGTGGGAACGCGAACAGTGTGTTCCATATCTCGTTTTTATTATGTCTATATTATTATATGGATTGACGCCGTCCTTCTTCGCAGTTAAAACAAAACGGTTTTGTAGCTCGTTATCTGCTGAACTGAAATGTATCGAATTATAATTAATCACCACAGTTGCAAATATTGCAACAATGAGACCATTATAGTAGGTTATACGTTTAAAATAAGTATAATAAATTATAAAATGTAAAACATGCTATAGGATAGATATGAATTTATTTGTCCTAGAAAAACACACTACACGTGATGTCTGACATAACATCAAAAAACCGACGATGTCAAGAAACTGAGTCCGGCACAGAATATTATTTCCTTTTACAATTTATCCCGTGTAAAATATTATGGACTACGTTTATCTCTGTCGCTCATACACGATTCTGGAACATCTATTTCATTTCATCTGTGCCAGTCCATAAATAGCACAACGAACTTGCGTGCGCAGATTAAAGATTTGTTGGCTTATTTCCTTACTGTCAGTTCTCAAACAAAAATGGCTAACTCTTCCACAACAGATACCACAAGTTCTGAGAGTGAACTAGAACCAACGATAAAATTTAAAACCAAAAAGGGGCCTATGTCCATTTTTTGTTAAAATGTAGAAGCTTTTGTAGTACATGCAAATGAAAAATGTTTGTGGTAATATAGGCGGACGGTTACAGTATATATTTTAAAATTCGGAAATTGAAGTTTTCACTTCTATCGTGTGGTCATAAGCACACACCAAAAAAAATTTTTAAAATATTTTTTGAGACTCCACTGGGGAAGATTTGTTATTATATTTATCTCAAAAGCAATAGGGTTATTTCTTTACCCAAAAACCTGATTTATTTACCTTTAAATAGAAATTGTATTGATATTGATGTAAAGAAGGAAACTACTACGAGTAAAACAACTTTTAGGTATCCGATGGCATCGCTTTACGGGACTGTTGAAACTTTTTTCATGTTATATAACTATTATATAAATTATGGTTAGTTTTTTTAAAAATGGAGTGGAGCAGAAAAATCATGAGTCATAAATAATCAGGTGAAAATATAAATATAGGTATATCGTCATCGTCCACTTCTCAGCACGTGTTTGATCGCATTACAACACGAAAAGTTCGAGCACATGCGTACCACCGCAACCTAAACAAAACAAACGCTTTTTACGAGGAAAGTTGGACGGTTAAATAAAAATAAAAGTAGAAACCACGAGCAAGAACGGTAACTACTAACTAAAGCAATCGTACATGGTTGTGACATAAGCGGCGAAAAGTATGTCAATGGGTCAGCGGCTATACATCTTCCTCGGTCGCGGGAAATTATAACAGAATTTATCATGCGTCAGCTATTTTTAGCTTTCAGAAATCTCGAAGGTGTTTCGATATCTTGATAATTGCTAAATTCGATTAGCCGTCCTTGCGTTCAGGGTTAAGTAAATAGGTTGTAGGATAGCGGATAATCAAATTCATGCCGCTAAAATCGTACGGTTAAGGGCACTTTCAGTAGTCCAGGTACATATTCATAGTAAAATGTAGTACATAGAACTTTGTTATTCTGATAATGCATTTTATATAAAATAAAAAAGCATTTCGAATCTTGTCATTCTCATAAAATATTTTGTATGGTGAGAAACTAACCACATTTACCTTATTTCGTCCGTCTACGTAGAGTTCTTACATTTTCGTGAGCGTGATATCTACTGGTAAAAATGAAGATTCTGTTTCAGCACGTCTATAGTGTAACTTGTACCTGAGAAATTTATTGAAGTATATGATTTATCACCTTTCCTAACTTATTCCAACCGCATTGAGTACCTCTTTTGTCAGTGATACTATCTTCGTTTCTCATTTTTAATAATGCAGTGTTTACACGTTTTGTCTATACAGCTAGAGTTTTCACATATTACGGCATTCTAAAATTTTATTCAGATAGTATTCTCCAGAAAATAGTTTTTGTTTTTTTACCACTCCTATACCTCGTTTTTTTTTATTTTGATTTCTTTAACACTAGCAGCAATAAACATATTTTGAGCTAAATACGTACCAGGTTCAGAAAAACTCATTTCTGCATTGTTCTTCGGATATTTTTGTTGGCATGATAAAGTATACTGGCAATCAAAAGGTACAAACTCCTTAAAATCAATTCGTTGTTTCTTATAATTCACATATGCCTTACGCTTATATCTGTTAGTTTTTCTTTCTTCCCTCGACATACCGTCAAATTTTCTTTTTCTGTCTTCCTGTATATTTTTTTGTTTAACAAAAACAATATACATGGTCGGGGTACGTGATTGAAGAGGAGAAATACCTACCCTACGTTGTATTTAATTTAAATTAACCCTGTCCCAGATGCACTGGTTACTAACGAAAAGCGGGAGTTTTGAGATGAAAAAGAAAAGACCAAGCATTTTAATACACCTACTGATTTATTTAAACAGGTATTCAATTCCTGAACAATATAAAATAAGTACATGCCGTACTCGGCCTTGAATTCACGAGGGGAAAGAGCACGGCAGAGAAACCCTCGATCTCTATTCAAAAGAATCGCAGTAATGCTGTTGGACACTTAGGTGAAAGTAAAATGAAAACAAGGGTTGCCATACTTGTGTTTTAACCTACAATCATTCTCAAGATACAAAACTGAAGAGTTTGTTGTTAGTTAGCCTTTGTTAGACTTTTGTCAGAAGGTACTGCGGTCCCATACGGGAGGCAACTCAACTAGTAGTTGTAAGGTTTTGGTGCAAAAACGAAGGTCTCATACGGGAGGCAACTAGCGTGTTCGCCCAGGCACGGGGAAAAAGTGTTCAACAAACGCAAGTTCAACAAGTGTGTAAATTCAACAACGCACAAACATTCATCATCTCATACAATAAGCGGCAATTAAGGCACTGTTATAAGCAAAACACACAAGTACTAAAGACCTACTCGTAGTCATGAATGGAACAGAAAGGTCAACAACATTACTTATATCGAACTGAATAAAACAAAATAAAACAATCTTAAAACAGAATGAGCTGAACACACTAAATAAACAAGTAACATGTTCATAGTTTATGTATAACGTATCATAATTATTCATAGTTCAAAAACAAAATATAACACGCGCAATTTTAATAAAATGATGGCGGTAATTCTCGAGTTGCAAATTTAATAATAAACGCTACAAATTAAGTATATTTAGTAACCTGGGAAATTTGACGTCAAACACTAGTCACTCGCACACACCAGAGACCAACTACCTGCTTCCTCATATGCAATCCCTTGTCTCTACTATACCGACTCATCTCAATCACCCCGCACCACGTCTTTCCTAGTGCATGCTTATACCCTAACCACTTACTATTTAAAAAATCGGTATCTCCTCTTTAAACAAAACAGAGGTCACGACATTGCAGTTTTCTTAACTAAATAGGGGATTGGGTCCATTTCAGTACTGGTATTAGTGCTGCATAAGTTTTTTGTTCAGCATCATCGTACAAAATTTCGCCATTTGATCATCCTAGGTAAAATAAGGAAAACAAATTAAAGAAAAACAGGTGCGAGCAAATATATATAGGAGAAGAAATATCGCTATCTATAATGAAATTCGGATCTTTGACCGAATTATCCGATAGATTCTCTAGCAACTTCGCAATCTCAGGATTAAAGAATGGTGGTTCTGAAGAGATATTACTACAGTAATTTGCTTCACTTCCAAATTTGAATTACCCGCCAACTGATTCCCAGGCGATTGTTGACAAAGCTGTTGTTTCTCTCAGATTTTCTAAAAAATAGATATCTTATTAAATTATTTATGTTTAATAGTCAAATTTAGTTTCATACCTTTGTTTTCTGTATTAACTGTAGTATTACTCATATTCACTAATTGTTTACTATGCCATGAAATCATTTTACACCACTTTTATAAACGAAAACCAACAAGAAGTTCACACTTTCATCCCGTAGAAGGCACTGATATACTGATATTGTAAGCGTCTAGCAGCCGATTCATGTTTTACAAGAAAGAACCATGGGCCATCTATCGACTATGACACAATTTAAGGAAAAAGGAACCATGCGCTTGGTTCCCTTTTGAAAAATAATTTAAGATGCTTTCGAGTTTACAAATGGTTCTTTTGGCCTAGTTCCTAAGGTTATACTGTAATTTTCACATGGATCTTTTCTGCAAAATGTAGTTTACCTACTTGTGCAACTTTCAATGTCTTAATATTAATTTCGTGATTTTGTCGCATGGTTCCTTTTTGCATAACGGCGTCCATATGATATAAATAATATTATATATCTAAATGAACATATATAAGATAACATATTTGATAGTGAATTGAAACGAGACTTAATTTTCGAACAAAAATAGAGGGTGTTCCATTAAAATAAAACGAGTTTGAGCACTCGTAATGTGAGGTTTAATTTTTTTTATTATTACACCCTGTATAATATTTTTTTTATTATACCATATATAATATTTTTTAAATTAAAAAAAATATACCGTAGCAAAATTAACCTTTGTTATATTTAGAGACGTCTTTAAACGATTTTATTGATTGATAACAAATTAATTTATTGAGTAATTGCTTCTAGATTTACTAGCCTCGAGCCTGTCGTGGGCATTCTAGAAAATGACGTCCAGCCGCAATTAGCTAATGGCATCACCGCGACCGTTTTTACCTATAGATGCTAGGCGACTGTCGATGCGCCGGACTACACGGTAAAGACGCCACTTTCTTCAATCCATCGGCATCGGCCCCGTAGACATTTCAGGCGCCTAAATTTCTCCGCATCAGAAATACCTAACATCATTAATATGGTAGGAAGTAGACGGTAGTTACTGGTGCCACTGTGATGCTTATTAACATTCGAGCAATGTCAATAATAAATAATAATAAATCTTTATGTTTTCAAGTACAGTTTGTAATTGCTGACTACTTAGCGGAGTGCGGAAACGTTGCGTACCCGAGCTGAAGGCTACGGTTTTAATAATATTATAGACAAAAATTAAGAAATACGTGTACGTGTATACGTATTTTTTGAGACATGGCGTAATCCCAAGGATTGCAAAAACAGTTTTGCTACTAGTACTACTGAGATTGAAACTAGATTTTCAAATTTACTTTTTAATTTTATACAAGAAAGGCAATATTTGGTATATCTGGGGCTTGCGTCGCGTCGAGATGAAATATCTAAAATATTAATGACGACGACGTGGAAGATACCGGTCCAATCTCAATAGTAAAAATCCCGAACTCAAGACAAACATCCAGCGCACGTTTATTGTTTCAAATGGTGGAGAAGAAAACCTTAATTTTATAGCGTTCTTAATCCTAAAATATACTGTTATTATGGGATCGTAAGCAGCGATTGTGCACAATATATTGAAAATTTTCTAGATCTAGGGAAAAATCTGCACAATCTGGCAACGCCACACCCGGCGCTGTGGCAACATTGCATCTGGGGGTGCTTCAAGGGCGAAGTCTCAACCCTTCAGGACTTCAAATAACCGAGATACATCCGCCTGTCCCCAGTTGGAACAGACTAGAATGGGTTGGAATAATCCAGAAGCTTCTAGATGTTTCTAGAATCTTGAAAATAATATGTAGGGGGGGAGTCACCTAATGGGACGATTTTCTTGATATTTAAATATTTCAAAAATTAATTGCAATAAAACAATTTTATCAGTATCAACATGTATTTTAAACGCAAACAGTTTTTTACAAAAAAAACTGGTAAACGCAGAAACAAAAACGCCTAATTTCCACATTTAACAAAATATGCAAATTTCCCGTCTTGGGATACCAGTCTCTTAAGATGGGACTAGTGGTTACCTAAGGAGGGACGTTACACTTCGCAGCTAGCTAGGTGAAATACAACTCATCTATGGTTCCACAAGACTCAATGAGCCCCCTCAGAACACCCATGATAATTATACCAGTCCTCCTTAGCTCCTTAG
This sequence comes from Tetropium fuscum, assembly GCA_964058915.1. Classification (NCBI taxonomy): domain Eukaryota; kingdom Metazoa; phylum Arthropoda; class Insecta; order Coleoptera; family Cerambycidae; genus Tetropium; species Tetropium fuscum. Next base: position 62,936 of record CAXKVY010000501.1, on the reverse strand, counting down.
TGTCCATGTAACTCTCCCCACAGACGATGCAGCTTGTATCATCTGCACCAGTTCCGTCATCAGCACTGACACTGGGCTTCTTGGGATTTTGAATTTCTCGTTTATTTTTACCTTCGACAACTATTGCTCTCTTGACTTCGTCGATATTTTTCGGGGATTTTGAGGCCTCCAAAACCTCCAATTCATTTTTATAGGGCGATTCCGTTAAAATTGTAGATTTTAATGACCTTCTAGAAGATGTCTTCTTTTGTTTTTCCTTTGCCATTGGAAGGGGACTGATATCAACGATTCTTACTTTTGAGGAGGAATGACAATTAATTAGAAACGTTTAGCACCATTTTTCGTCTGGCAACAAAGGTTGATAGCGGTCGATCTTCTTCGGAGTCATTAATTTCAAGAATCTCTTGCGAAGCCGAACTATTCTGTTCTCTAGATGTCGACGGGGTGGAAGTTTTATGTAATACAGTAGTGCATTGTAGTGCAGGAGTTGTAGGTGTTATATTTAATGTAGGTATTGCAGATACTTCGCACTCTCCTTTCGGATCCACGTTTTCAGAATTTTCCCCCATTTCTGTTTTTTTTTGAGGCAGCAAATTCCCACTCTTGGAAGTCTTCGTTGTTGAACGGCCAGATTGAAGACTTCGTTGTTGAACGGCCAGATTCCGGTTTTACGAAATCCATTTACAGCAGTCTGTACGTTTCATGCTTTTCCAAAAGCTTGTCCCACAGCTCCTGCAATTTGATACAATCCGAAAGTACGACCACAATGATTTTTTAACCACCTACATGTCATAGTAGGTCATTAAAGACTTAAAATATGCAATGTCCAGGGGTTATGCGTACAATGGGGTGGCAGACATAGTAAACTGACACCATTATCGCGACAAAAATTTATAACGCTTAAACTTTTCGTATGTGAACAGTGACCGTCTTTAGATTATTAGAATTGGTCGTTCCTTCGACGGTCTTGTTTGCTGAACAAAATATTTTATAATCTGTAAAAATACATCACGGTCCATTCAACCTTTGTTTTGTGGGAAAGCTGGACTACCATTAGGGGCATTATCCATTAATTCAGGTTTTATCCTCTTTCTGGGGAAAATGAAAGCAGGTGCCAGGAAATTTACCATTCTGCACTCATAGAGGCCACAATAATAGTATCATTGACTCCTTTCCCAGCGCGCGTCATTTACCCGAGCAAGAATTTTTTGCAATTTTGGAACGGTGGTTACGCCAGATTCATCAACATTCCTTATTTGATCTGGCGGCAGTTTATATTTCTCATAAATGCCAAGATTCTTAAAGAAACTTTGAACTGCATTACGACTGAAGCCTGTGGCTCTAGCATAAGATGTTGCTTCGGGCTTTCTAAGGGAAATATTTTTATGTCTATGCAAAAACCCATAAATTCATTTCTTAGAAGACATTTTAGTATCGTTATTAAAGTTGTTAGGAATTTTGTTGGCCTGAGCAAAATCAAATGCCAACCGACGAAGGTCTCAATTTCAACAACAATCTCAACAATTTCATTTTTTGTTCGACAGAAAATACTTGTCTAAATCTTCCGAGATATTTTTCACATTCTGTTACAATTTTATTTTTGTTCGTTACTCTTCACTGCAATGTACTTTTTGGAACATTATAATGTTCCGCTGCCTGTCGAACTGAAAGTTCATTGTTTCTAATTTTCTGCATCCCTTCCGTCATACCTATCTTGAACGGACCATTTTCCGCGATCTGTTCTAGGCATCTGTAATTGCAAAATAGAAAGGAGAATATTGACTAGCTTTGTGGGTTCTCAAGATGGGACGTTCCAACTTAGGAATAATTTCCAAGTCCCATCTTGAGAAACCTGCACAACTAGCTATTATTTTAACAAACCTATAAATCGAAAACGTCCTCTGTGCGTCGTGACAGACGTACTGCGTTGTCTACTCAAATCATGGTTACGAACAACTTTTAAGCATCGCTAATAGATGGCGCAACGCGTTAGAGGTGTCTCGTTTTAGGAGATCGTCCTATCTTAGGGATCTCTCCCCTAAGGGCCAGCCGATCGTTATCTTATAAGAGCCAGCAACATTTTGGACGAAGCAAATTTGGAACTAACGCACGGCAAATATGAATTCCTGTTGTCGTTATTTTCTTGCCAATCATCCTGTATGACGTTATTTAGACGAAAAAGTAGCCCAGCAAATTTACTTATACATTATGGTAATGACTGCTGCTTCAAAAAGAAACCGAATACTGAAACTGCTGGGCAGGTGATATCAGCACCTGTCTAGCTCGAAATTATTCATATCCACTAAGCACGCGACAGATCTGATTTTTTTTTACCATTTTATCGTGACAGGTTGTTTAATGGAATATACTTTTAACCCGCTTCATTGTATTAAAACGGCGAACTTTGTGATCAAATTTCAATTAATGAGATTAAGGTGCGTATACTCTGACGAAAGATAATTACTTAATACTCTTCCGGTCGCGAGAATATTATAACGCAACAAATTATTTGCACTGTATTTATATCGTTTGCTCACATTTTTCAGTATATATCAGTGGTGATCGATACGAAATGTTAACGCAAGGTAATAATGAAACAAAGAAAATATTGTTGATGATGATGTTGATTTTACATTTACCCCGTATTTCGCATCTTATATCGAACTTCTAAAAACCAAGCGGTTATAGATTAATTTGCCGCGTAAATGTGGTAACGGCTATGGTAACTTTTTTATACATATACACATTTGCAAAGATTAGAGAGGTAGCCAAAAATTTGTACTATTCGAAAATTATGTCGCATCCCCACCTCATATTAATTCTAAGATATCGGACAATTTTGCCATTAATGTTTTTGTTCGACATACACTCGTTTTGTCGGCAGCGTTGGGGTCTCTGATCGATATTTTTTTGTCAAAACTAACGTTATGCTATTACATAACATCCTTGTCCCAACCGAATCCTAACGTGTAAATTTATATCCTAGAGAATGTTTCACATTTTATAATTTTTCGCTTATTTTAGGATGTAGTCGAAATTTAAACACATTCGTTTCGTTGGAATCGAGCTTGGAATGAACCCTTGACATGAACCGTCTTAATAAAATGTAATTTATCGTAAAGAGCCACCAAAAATGTTTAATATTTTTGCCTAATAAATCTTCCGCGAGGTCTACTAAAAATATATTCCAGCACATTGTGTAGGAATACACATTTATTGGTCCTCATTCAAACCAGAATCTCGCGAAGTACTTAATTTAGAAAAAAGAAAATTGTGGTTATCTACTCTAAATCTGTTGGCTGTTGGGTACGGTTTGACCGTAGCTTTGGAATGTTCTATTATAACATTATAACCCGCAGTTCCCATACAATAATGCGTGTTAACACCGCGTTTTGTAATGAGAAATAAAACTTGTAGAGAAGACAACTCCGACGGGCATTCTTGGCATACCCGTGATGTGACCATCAATTCACGGATATGCCTCTTGATGAGCCGGGGAACATGTCACGTTGCTAACAATGGACATTGCTAATAGTATCCTTCATATATACGAGATGAGGAGATTGCTTTCACAAATTAGTCCCGAATTTAGTACCTACTTTAACAATTTCTATTGCTAGAATCGACAATCAGCTCAGAGTTTGAGCTAATAAAATATATCTCACGATTCTGCGACATTTCGCATAACCATTTGTGCACACACAGCGAGCGTTATCATCCATAAAACAACTGACCTTGCATGAAGAATTATCATGACAAGATTCCTCATATCTATAAGTATAACATAAATTTAATAGCCATGTTACATATGGAAGAACTGTAGTCCAACTAATATAACTCGGAGGTATGTTATTCGAAAGTACCTACTTAAATACATTGTAAATATAGAATCAGAGGAGTTGAAATGTCGAGGACAGCGGGCAAGGAAGAATGCGATAATGAGAGAATTAATTACCATGCAATTATTTTTCAACACTGGTGATAATTAATCAATTCTGGTGCTTTCCATGTGCTTTCCGAATGGTCCCAAAAACTTGTCGGATTCGGATTTTAGGGACCAATCGAAATTGCAGGTTTCAACAGATGATAAAATATAAGTTTTTATTGGTCGAGATAATCTAAAACTGTTACAAACTGGCTGCCAAAGGTCCGTCGGTTGCTTTTTAAAAATGCATTCATCTGACATACATTTTTGCCATATTTTAACATATTTATCATACATTGGCCATAGATCTACTACGAAAAGTCATCAAGAATTACTTTGTTTTATCCATCTTCACTTAACTCTATCTACAAGAATGTAAATTTAGGTATCCTTAAAGTCCCTATAAAATGTATATGAAGTTCACTGACCGCCTAAAGGAACAATCGCTGTTGCCACATGTAATTCTCTCATATTTCTCAATATTCAATTAAAATATCAAGTTCCACAATATTATATAAAAGTTGTATATATTATTTATGATTGTCATAAAAGAATTATTGTGCACACAATAATATAGTATAGGCCAAGATGTTAGAGATTTTTACATTTACTTTGAAAATATTTTCGTCAATAAATTCCGTAAACATTTATCTTATATACACTTTTAAACTTGAAAGACCTAGTCTTTAAAACTTTTTTAGAACTCTTAACTTCCACTTTCGACCTCCTAAAAAAATGCCTACGCCCATGAGTAGCGCTGAGCTTCGCCATTTTGCCGGTCAGTGAATTTCGTATACATTTTATACGGACTGAAGGTATCCTTCCCTGTCAACTAATTTTCGAAAAGCAGTTGCATCCGAGTTAACTTTGATCGTTTTCTAAAAACGTCGTAAAATTGTTAGCGATTTATTTAAAAATCGTTAGCTCTTACACGAAATGAGGTAGCAAAATATTTCAAAAAACATAATGTCACCAATGAGTCCAAAATTGCAACAAAGAATTTCAAATGTACTTCATAATTTTACACGCATTTTGGACAATTTTGCACACCTTGCCCTAGGAACTGGCAATAATAATCTTTACATTTTGCACAATTTTGCACACCCATTTCCAAATTTTGCACAACCGCTCCCACAGCCTCTTGAAAATTACCTTCAGCCACCACTTCCATGCTCAAAATGACAACTATTTTCTAGTCATTATAATCTTTGAATTTTGCACAAGTTTGCACGCTCATTTCTAAACTTTGCACAGCCTCAGTTTACCCCCACAGTGTCTTAGATTATTCCACAGAATTATTACATTACAGAATTCCATATCACATTTGACATAAGTGACAGTAGCAGTTGATCTGCATTACAACTGTTTACAAGTCCGTAGATTGCTAGGAATTGTAATAATTAATTTTGCGTTTTAATCTATTGGTGGCTTTTGTTATTGTTACACACACAAAACAACGAGCCACATTTCTCACTTTTGTTTATATTGTTCAAATCCGATTTGCAAGAGGCTGTGGGGGCTAAACTGAGGATGTGCAAAATTTGGAAATGGATGTGCAAAATTCAAAGATCATAATGGCTAGAAAATGGTTTTACGTGGGGCGTGGGAGGGGCTGAAGGTAAAGGCTGTGTAGGCTATACTGAGACGGTGCAAAATTGTGCAAAAACAGATTATAATGGCTAGAAAATGGCTGTCATCTTGAGCATGGGGGGGGGGCTGAAGATATTTTTTCAAGGGGCTGTGGGGGCTAAGCGGAGGCTGTTTTGGAAAATTTGGAAATGGGTGTGCAAAATTCAGAGATTATTATTACCAGTGCCTAGGGCAAGGGTGCAAAATTCGGGATAGGGTGTGCAAAATGTATACAAAATTATGACGTACATTTAGGTTTGGTTACTGCAGTTGGGGGGGGGGGGAACTTGATGGACCCGTTTCAAGTTTATGGTAAAAAGAACATCAATATTTACCCCGGTAAAACATAGGTTAAGCTTGAAGATTAAATTCGACATTAACGAGAGTAAAAGCCAAACATGTGTCTACAAGCGGATTTTTTGCCGAGTGTATAATGTTAATATTCTTTTAAGCCTCCTTCCTGTTTAGTAATTTTTTTATTTCTGTTTCAGGTAAGTGTGCAGTTTCCACAATACATATACCTGCGACACGTAGGTAAGCCATTAAAGTAAGTTAAGTTTTGACATGTGTGTGTGTGTGTTTTGTTTATGTAATTGGCAGTCTGCGACTGTGGCAATCAAAAGGACGATGTGTACTATATGGCACTAGTTGAACCCCTATTAAGTCGATTCTTGAAAGTATTGTTTGTGGCTATAAATAATAATCTTATAAAAATAAATATTTAAAGCATAGAGGTAGTCCAAGGTCGATATGGATGGAACCAACAAAGAAACCATGGATGCAACTTAGGAAAGGAAGGAAAATAAATTCACCTATACGTTTAAGATTTCCCCCTGATTATGTTGGCGTGTAGATTATTTAAAAAATAGGTATGTTAATCGCTCGATTCCAATTTCCATACAATAATTTTAATTATACATTAATTATAATTATCATATTGTCCATATAGAATATAGACTAGACAGCGTTCGTTTTGAATACCTAATTAAATGTTGTCCATCACTCTTTGGAATGTAGACGGAGCATTTTTAGTCCGAATGGCATGCGAACAAACGCAAAAGTGTTCATTTTTGATTGTGAATTCAGTTTTTTGTCTACAGTCAATTTCTATCTGGTGAAACCCAGATGGTGAGTCAAGCCTAGTAAAATATTGACAACGTCCTAGTTGGTCAAGAAAATCAGGTGTCTTAGGTGGAGCTACAAAATCAGAGATATAACAGCAATGTATTTTTTCCTTTAATATTGCCCAACATTTTATTATTTCACTATTCACCTTTTCCTTCCCATAAAGTGCTTGGAAGCGGCATTTTAGTCGTTTGTATCACGCGTGATAATGTCTGATGTTCCCTCAAACATGTTTCTACGATTTTTTTAGCTTCTCCTTTTGTCCGATTTAACCGGCATTAATTTGCCCTCGCATTGTATCTGCCCGGCGTGTGCAAGTAAGTTACCGTTGAGGGTTTTTGTTCGGTGCCCCGCCCCTTTCGGGGGCAAGCTCCCTTGGAAGTTGCCGAGCCTGCCGGGACCCTTTCCCCATCGGAGTCTGACAGTATCTCGAGCCAGGCTGAAAGCAGCCTCAGCTAGCTACCACCCTAGCATCAAACTCGGATAGCGTCTCGCAAAGCCGGCTGGCTTGGGGCCGCGGACACTTGTCAACAACCCTTACTTCCTAATGTAGACGCTCACGAAAGTCCCTAGATTCTGCGAAAAACAATCTCCTGATTAAAGAATTAGTTTCGGAACGCCTGGATACAAAACGTGGCACACGTAACGACGTCATCCAAACTAAACAGGTTTCTATTTCCGATTTGAGGTTTTGTCGCGTGGTGGTAAGTTTACCGATTAGTCAGATTTGAAAACCTTTGTGAAATTTGGTCAGTTGTGCGCCTCGCAAAGCCAGGCCAGTTTACAAGTTCCTCTGTTTTGTTGGAGCCGGTATACGGCGTCCGGTTCTCTCCTCTAACCCTAGGAATCCCTACTGCGATCTCTCTCGCGTAGCGACGGCGACGAGGCGTTTTAAAATTAGTGACAGTTGGCTCCGGAAAGGTCGTTTTTGCTTTAAACCATCGATTTTTCGTTACTCTGTTTAAAAATGCATCGTGGTTTGTTTTTTAACGTCTTCAACGCAATTTCTTGCTATACGGAACTTCTAGTCCCGAGGGGTAAGGTCGGAAAATATTTGGTTTGCATGGGTTATGTTATTGCGTATAATGGCAATGTGGGATGGGAAACTCCTTTAATATTTTTATGCCCAACGAATAATTGAAATTGAAATAACGAATATAGGAGCGTATAATAATATCTTAGAATAACATTTAGCATTAACGTAATTAATTATGAAACACCCTCATATCATTGAAATTTACTTTGTAGATTTTAATTAGATCAAATTGCAGACGAAAGCAATTGAAGTACAGAGTTATGTGACGACAAAAATTTGTTTGACCCAAAAAAAAATTTACTCAGTGGCGCCGACTTTTATAATTCACAGGGGAGTCACAAAATAATAATAAATAAATTACATTTACCATTAATATTTAAATTTAGAGGCTAATAAATCTCTTGAAGTTCAAAATTAAAATATTATTGAGCATTTCCTGTCCCATACTTGATCTTAAATAGGATTTTATACGCCTCAAACTATAAAATGTAAAATAGGGTAGATTTTTTAGTTTAAGATTAGTTTTAATCGTCTCCGGATGATGCCAACTTGGTTGGCGAATCGCGCGCCGTGCTAAGTAAAAGTGTTAAACATGTTTTAAACATGTTTCAAACACAACAACTCTGCCCCTAAGGGGTAAGCTTTATCCCTATCTCGCCCCCTTAAGGACACCGCTCTGGTTTTTCTTCTATTTTGCTAATTTCCGTGTACTATCTGGCCCTGCAACCGTCTCCATAGAAGACTTGACAATGGCAACCTCTGCACTAAACGCAAAACACGACATTTTAATATCTCATTCGTTGATAATTTCAATAGAGGTTAAAAAGAGGGCAAAAACACGTGGGGGAGTCTCGGAGCCGAGAAGGTGCCTCTCGGATGTGCACTGTCGTGGAACCACATATGAACGATGATATTCGTGGTAAAAAGGGACAAAGCTCGCGTAGAATAGAAAATCCGGGCGGCGTTGGTCGACGACCGACAAGAAACACGCTGGCTGCTGGGTCGCTGAACGCACGCAGCTCCATACTCGGGTGCCGGTCTACAATATAATTATACACTTACGATATTCATATTCTCGAGCAGAGCATGCCTCTAGTAGTTCCTATCTCGCCAAGATCTCACCGATGTGTAATGTACGCAAAAACTAACGCAAAATCCGGAATATCTGCTTGGAATTTATTAGCGAGGAGCTATGCTCGTCTGATTGCAGTGTCTGCTTATTGCGCCATCCAATTAGTCCGTTAGCCAGTCTGAGACAATTCCTAATGAGCTACAATGAATAGTACATAAATTTGTCCCAGTTTCAGATTATTTTACAGCTTGTCTCATGCGAATGTGTGAAGAACGAATGTAGATATTTGTGCGAATGGACTGCGAGTCCGGGTACCGCTGTCGCGTGTTTCCGAATTACATTGAATTGCGGGCTATGGGTCCGGCGGGGCCTGCGACTCCGGCGCGACCTGTGATATATCACTAAGTCGCAAATAGCTTGAATATCAATTAACGCGAACTAGTTCACTGGTGTAACTTGGCCGCCGGAAGTTGTCCACGTCGTTTTAGCAGGCGAGTGCATTCCGTCTCGCAGTTTACATTTCATTGTTGCGGCGCATTGAAGAGTTTATATTAAGTGTATTGAAATAGGGATATAGTATTAATTGTTATAATTATTGTGTCGTTGCTGTATGTATATTATTAGTGTATCGATATCGATCGTTGTTTAAATGAAAGGGATTTTTTTTTTCAAATGCAGAACTAAATATTATTGTGCCAATATACGGGGATGCCGGAGGTAATGCAAACATAGAGGGAGAACTTTGTATTTAAATACAAGGATATTTACATCGCCTCTTCCCGAAACCAGGACTTTTATTTCTATAGTGCAGCAGGATCAAAGGGTACGTGATCCAATTGGTCGACGAAATATGTAATATAAATCATGTCTTAATTTTGAACAATTGTTGTAATACAAATTTATTAAAATACTTATAACCTGTAGCTATGCGAACCGTGGCATTATCGCGATTATACCAGTTGATTTTGAGGGACGGCATTATAGAACCTCAGCGGTTTATCAGAACTCTCAAAGTGTCCTAAAATCATAAAAAATCATAAAATTTTTAAAACCGTTTTGTTCTAAAAACGTCCTAATACGGAAATATCTGCCGAAAAATTCCTGAAATTAACCAAATCATGTAGTACTTAGTTCATTTCATATCTTATAAATACACGTATTGTGTTTAACAGAGACATATACGAGAATGAAAAAATGCCGCATCGTCAATGGATGCGGCTACGCTTTGCCGAGATTAAAGTCGGCACACGCGGCTCATCATAGACATCGGGTTTGCCTTTGACGATGCGGCATTTTTTTCATTCTCATATATGTCTGTTACAAACTATACACTATCATTTGAAGAAGAATAGTATGACCACAGACTACTCCTCTGTTGTCCATAGAGCCGCACAGCACAAGTCTATATACCTACGAATATTCTCTCAACCTGCTGCAAGCAATATTATTTTTTAGATATCCATATAATATCACAGGAATATTTAACGGATTATTCTTAGAATATTCGATTTAATAGATGTTAATAGAACATCTGTAAAAAAATGTATTAATGTAATGTAAAAAATACTTAAATAGATGTGATACATTGAGTCAAACTTAATTTTCGTTAATATGTCCTAAAAACATCCTAAAATTCAACAAAATATTGTCCTAAGATTATTTATAAAATATGGAATTTTGCTCTGATAGTCCTGTCCCAACATAATATATAGGGGCTTTAGCCCCTGTATATTATGTTGGGACGCAGCTAGATTTCATAGCCAGTTTTATCGAAAGTCTAACCAAATAACACTTATTCTATAATACATATACCTAAATATATGTACTTTAATTTACGTTGATTCGTTGATTATTTCGCGTACTACGTACGCTTGAGGTACGAAATTTTTGTTTCAAATAAACTTCTGCATGCACGAGTGACGCAACATTAACTATGGTTTAAAGGTATGTATTTTACGCACAACTGCAGCAGGGGTGTGGTCGAAATTGAACCTTTTGTTAATATACAAAGCACAATAATAAATATATATTATGTATTTAGAAACAGAATCACTATAGCTTACTTTCTCCTAGTTAGGTAAATTTTTCTATTATTCAAAATGTTACGTACGCATCAGGCGCTTAACAGACCTTCTAGTTTAATTGAATTAAACGGTGACTTGTCAATAAATAAAAAAATCTCTCCCGTCCTGAATGAAATTTAGTTTGCTTTGTAAATTTTGTCCAACAACTTGCTGACACACTCCCGACCTATGATGGAAGTAATTTCTAATATTATTTAACATATCTGTTCTATTTTTTTTAAATCGTCTACGCTATTATATAGGCCGCGTTTTAATGAAATATTTATCAAGTAATAAGTACCATAGAAAAAATCCATCGGGATTAAATCTGGTCATCTAGCTGGCCATTCCAGAAAACCCCGTCTTCTAGTCGGTTACGATATTATTATTGACATAGTTCTTCTATTTATTACATTCGCGTATCCTTAATAATTGCAATCAATATTATATTGCCAATCCATTGTAAAACGGCACTCTCTCATTGCACCCAGTAAATATAATTTATATTAATTAATGGACCCATAAAAATATTATTGCGCCATAAAGCCCTGAAGAATTATTGCTTCAATGCGTGATGGCGCGGTAAGTACCGTTTTTATTGTCAAAATAGGACCACGGAATGTTTAATATTATTGCCGACGTGAAGGCGATGGTTGCTTTCGAGATACAATTTATTGCTTCCAGCGTATAAAATTCCCTCCTTTTGTCGACTAAGGTCACTGTCATATCTGCAATTGTAAAAACAGCCGAACAATTTAAATATTTTGACGGTGACGGTCTCTCATATTTTTTATTTATGGACCCGACGGACGAGAGTTTTCTTTCCGATTATTTATAATATGAAACACTTACAGATAGTGACTCATAACAGCAGGTAAATGTTAGACATTTACTATTATTCCAAAGTATGCAATTGCGATGTGTCATCACAACATAATAATACTAATTATTAATGCAAATGTCCTATTATGACAAAGCGCAGGCATGTAATTTGAAAATAAATTAACGTTTTAATATGTAGGTTACATATTAATACATATACTGCTGTTAGCTCTGTATTAATTGATAATTTATTGTTTTACTAATTGGGATAATCACTGTCTGCATTAGAAAATTTTGCACACTTGGCAATTAAATAAAGCTATTTATAGACCTTTGTGTGGGTGTACTATAAGACCGATATATTTTTATGGTAGACATTATGCTTCGCAAAGGTCTGGAAATTCTATTTACAAAAATATGGAATTATGTCATTATTACTTTTCGGACCGCAGCGCAAACAATATTTTTGTTTATTATTTTCGGCAAAATGCATCACAGTGAGTGTATTATAATTTTGATATTAAAAACAGCCGGTGTTCGCCAGTAAAATAAGTCAAATATCCTTTGGAATTTAATTTAAGGACCCCACCGTTTTCCTATATAAATTGAATTTCGGTTAAATTGGGCACATTTTTAATAAGGCAGATACAGTGATTCAAGACAGATGGGGATTCAAAAATTGTAGACAGAATTGACGAAATTGTTTTATAAGGTTTTTAAAAAATTCAAAATTAAAAAAACCGATAAGTGTTCATATTAGGACCCGGGGCTCTAAACAGGGATGGGTAGGTAGAAACTTATACATATTCTACCGTATATTCTACGCGTAGAATATGTATTTTTTACAGCAACATATTTTCTACATTTTCTATACCACCAAATGTACAAAAATTAATAATTTGTTTTACAAGCTGATTTTTAGTTAAATATTTATTCATATAAGAAAAATACATTAACAAAATATAAGTAAAACAGTATCAGTTTTTAAATGTGCATAAATAAATCAAATAAACAAATCCTCTTTAAATAAAAAAAAACATTTACAATTGTCCTTCATTTTCCTATGATCGAAGTTCAATTGCGTCAATAATCATATACAGTAATGAATAAAAGAGACAGAATAAGTAAAAGCAGAGATAGTAATAAATAATGAACTTGATGAAGTCCATCAGTTTTATTTTTTAATATTCATCAGTTTTAGTACTATCTTTAATCTTCAGGTGACAGTAAATATAAACTAACTTTTTGAATTTTCAGAATTAAGACGGTTTCGAATAGGAGATTGAACATAAGACCAATTTGAAAAGAGTCTTTCAAGCTGAGCTGAAGACGCAGGAATTGTGTTTAGCTTAATCGCTAGTCGGTGGGGTAGTGTTCTTCTGCCAACTCCCAATACGTTCGAACTTTTGTTATTTTCTTATTGTTGAGTTTTTGAAATATATGGCGATTATTTGTAAAATCCTGAAAATCCTTCAGCGTTAACAGTTTCCCTCGATGCACAGGATGCAAAAAGTTAGCAGCAATTGAAAATATATTCAAGGCATATTTTCGCCGTTTTTTCAAGCAGTGAATGTATTCATCAAAGCCTTCGGGCAATTCTAATTTAATCCATTCCTCAGCTGCGTCCGCGATTGATGCCTGAGTACTTTGTAATAAATTAATAAGCTTGCATGCAAACGGGATCAAACAATTTGACACTATCTTCGATTTGTTTGAAATTCTCGTCAAATACAAGTTTTGTTATATTGGGTTTAAATGATGTGGCTTCATCAATTATGGTCCTCATTGGCTTTAAGTTCCCCAAGAAATTGACAAATGCGTCGCGATGACAGCGCCATCGTGTTTCCCCAGCTAGCATCACCCTTTTACCGCCTAATTTTAAAATGCTGTGCTCAGATCTGGCGACGAAAATTCTTTTAATAAAGACTGAACTTTGCCAGAAATATTTTCAATTCTTTTGCGAATCTACTCGCAAAATGTATGTTGCAGTTTGTATACCACAATTTTATTTGAGCACCCATCTTTTTCGTATTACTTTTATTATCCGAGCAGACTGCAGAAATATCAGTATTGTAAACTTCTTTTGCAATAACTACACTTATTTCCACAATTTCTTGAAGTTTATCACCAGTTTCTTTTTCGCGTGTTAAATTGAACGACTCCAGAAAACCTATCACCATCAACATTGTGGATAAGGCAAACAACATTTTTTGTGTTACTGGATAAATCCTTCCAGGCATCAATCAGCACAACAGATTTCTTGTCAAAGTTTTGAATGGATTTTTTACAATTCTCCCAGCATTTTGTGAGTAGACTGGTCGATAGTGTTTTTCTTGTTGGCAATTTATATGACGGGCGTAGAACAATAATTTTTTTGCTATGATCTGATTCGACGACAGGGAAAGGTTTAAATATAAATTCACACAAACCCAACTTTACATTCTCTTGTTCTTTAATAGACATTTTATCACAAAATCCCGTAAGATCATTAAGATCCGCGCGTCGTTTTATAAACAAATACCAACTCGTGGCACATCGCCGAAATCGAAATTTCATGACCGACAGGACAATTAATATTTTCAGTCTGCCATGCCTAGAAACGCGTCTGGGGCTGTATATATTATTATGCGCAAATAAAACTGTTTGACAATGCAGACCACCCCAGCTTATCATTCGCCTCCGCAAACCCTCGGCCGTTTACATCTTGCTAAGCCCTCGTGAGAGGACTTTGTCACGGACGAGATACCGTTTTGCAAAAATAATTTAAGGTTTTCAAGAATAGCTCCAAGAAGTGAAAAAAATCGCAGGTTTTTAATTTGACAACTATCAGGGTTTTATGTTAATTTAGAACTTGCGAAAATAAGTTAATTATAAAAGTATTTCTAATAAAAAAATACGGATTTTTTTTTCAATGGATTACCGTTTATTCAAGTATCCAAAAGGTGGATATGTGATTTATTGTGTGATTTATTTTTTATTTCCTAATCATATTTAATGGGTTTAAATCATTTTTATTTTTAGTAATTTAGTATTTTTTAATGATTTATTTTAAGTGTCCAATCGGCAGGCGCGCGCAGGTGTCCCATCACCCGTTTTCTAACCCTATTTTCAAGCCTAAGTTAAAATTATAAATATTAAATATTTTTTAAAAGATTTTTAAATATTAAAATATGTTATACGAGCAAACAATGAATGAAGAACGTACTTTTCAACTAACTAGCTAACTAATACCAAATAATTTTTTTATATTATAATACTTCTGGGGTGACCAGAAGTAGTGATTTTTAAAAATCACTACTTCTCAGTGTAATTGATTAATTGACTAATTGAATTGATTTAATTAATTAATTGACTCAGTAAGTGATTTTTAAAAATAAAATTAAAAACGCTTGCCAGTGATGTAAAATCGTAATTTACCCGGTAAATTACGAAATTGTTTATCGTAATTTACCTTTTTTTTATTACCGTAAATTACGTCATAAATTACCGGTAAATTACGGGTCATAATTTACCGCTCATTTATGTACTATAACCGATAACATGGCTTGGAAAACTGGGTTATATACAGACCAATTTGAACCTTTTTCAAAATAAAATTGTAATGGGAGAGATAGTCATCACTGTCATTTGATTAATCATTAGAAGAATCGGATTCAGATTCAGATGTAGAAGTACTACAGTCAGAATAATTTTATTATATTAATTAATTTGCCATTTATTATATTTTATGTTTCGATAAGTTTTTCAGTTATCATTTACCATGTTCTGTATTTTCGTTCATTTTTGTTGTTTTGTTTCAAGAGCATAGAGGTAAATTAATAAAGGCATATTTTGTTTATTTTTTTATTTATATTTTAAAATCGTAATATATATATATATATATAAAGGGTCCGCCAATAAGCGCGCTCGATCTTTAAAATGAAATAAAACAAGTTGTGTGAGAGGTATAAATGAAATTTATTTTTTGTTTGAAAGAGTATTCGAAGGCATTATGTATGGAAAATAATATCGGTCAAATGTCCACCTCGGCTTCGCTGGGTGGCGCGCATACGAGAAGTCCAATTTTCAATGACTCTGGCGCACAAATCGGGCTGTATTTCATCGATGGCGTGGCGTATGTTGACTTTGAGGGCATCAGTGTTTTGTGGTTGGTTTGCGTAGACCTGTGATTTAAGAAAACCCCACAAGAAATAGTCTAGTGGGGTTAAATCGCACGATCTCGGTGGCCAGTTGATGTCGCCTCCGCGCGAGATAACCATTCCTCCGAAGCGCTCGTGCAGAAGATCCATTGTGGCGCGCGCTGTGTGGCTCGTAGCGCCGTCCTGCTGAAACCACATATCCTCGACATCCATATTGTCGATTTCATGCCAGAAAAAGTTCGTTATCATGGATCTGTATCGTTCGCCGTTTACCGTGATGGACACACCATCGTCGTTCTCGAAGAAATACGGCCCGATGATGCCTCCGGCCCAAAATCCACACCAAACAGTTACCTTTGCTGGGTGCATTGCGACCTGGTGGACCTCCTGTGGATTGTTCTCGGCCCAATAACGGCAATTCTGCTTGTTGACATTCCCATTTAACCAAAAATGTGCCTCATCGCTGAAGATGATTTTGCGACCAAAATCGGGGTCGACTTCCAACTGCTCTAAAGCCCAATCAGCGAAGATACGGCGCTGTCTATGGTCGTTTATTTTGAGCTCTTGTGTCAGCTGGATCTTGTACGGATGCATGCCCAAATCCAGATGCAAGATTCGGCGAAGTGATGTTTCCGAAAGGCGGAGTTCCTGTGCGCGACGTGAAATTGACTGTCGCGGATTTTCACGCACACTATCGCGCACAGCGGCGACATTCTGGGCAGATCGGACCTTTCGACGACGCGTCGGTGTTGGCTGATTGTTCACCGAACCGGTTGCCTCGAATTTGTTAATCAAACGACGGATAGTCGACTCAGCAGGACGATCAATTGCACCGTAAAATTGGCGGAGCGCGCGGAACGTTGCTCGAACCGATGAATGATTTTCGTAATAAGTTTTAACGATTTGCACTTGTTGCTCACGGCTGAATTGGTTCATGGTGATTTGTGAAGATACACTGAATAATAACAACTACGTTTGCCAACTCTACCACAAACAACATGGCCGCCATGAGCTGTCAAAGATCGAGCGTCCCTATTGGCGGACCCTTTATATACATATACTCTTAAGTATCAATAATATATTAAGCACTAATTCCTGAATTTTGGATAGTAAACACACACTTATTATGTTAATTTTCTTAAAAAATTACAAAAAAAATACCTGAATAATTTACAAAAATTAAAATAAAAAAAATTTATTGACAAAAATAAATGTATTACCTGGTAATTTACCAAAAAAAATAATTACCCGGTAATTTACCAAAAATAAAAATTACCAGAGAATTTATTTCGGTAAAAATATTGCTAAATTACCATGGTAAATTACCAAAAAAATATATTACCGTAATTTTACATCACTGACGCTTGTCGACAGCTAGCAGCAGCTTTTATTAATGTTTTAATCTAAATTATTTCAAAAATCGGCTAAACGACCGTAAAGTAAAATCTTGAACGGAACTCACCCGTTACTTGAAATAAATTAACATAGAAAAATATTGTTGGTTTTATTTTAAAGTAAAATATATCATCTCACAATGAAGTGTTTTTGTCATATCTGCATATTTTTTATTTTGATATACCCATCTAAAGAAAGTGTTATACATTTTAAAACATATTGGAATTATCCGTTTATCGAAATAATACGTTTACAGCATTTACACTTGCCATGTAAATTTGGCAACATTCATAGTTAGATAAACCGGCTGGGATTGGACTTTCGTCATTCAACTGGAAAATTAAAAGGCGGAGCATAATTTATGAGTGAAAGAATAACAAAACTATTACTTACAGTATAATTCTCATTAGTACCCTCAGTTTCAATACAGTTTTTATAGATGTCGTTTATCATTTAGAGCGAGAAGAAAGTGCAATACGATTGATTATCTATTCACATAATCTATGATTAGGACTATTGAAATATAATGGCTTATTACATTGCTTCCAATCAAACGGGGATTCAAAAAATATCTATAAAACAAAGATACATAATCCATCAGCGCTTCGGCCGCCACGATAAACGGCCTGCGCGATAGGCCGACCTCTCCAGGATCGCGGGAACAATAACAGTTAGGCTAGGCAGCCAAATAGACGTCAGCCCGTCTGAGACAGCGAACGTCGTGGAGCGGTTCGTCCGTTCACCTTGGTTCGTGTCGATCTAGCCATGGGGACGATGTCGTGGGTATAAATTTGGAGCTAGAGGGCGCGGAGACCGTTCGATATAGCAACCCGGGTATCGAACCCAGAGACTTGCGCACCCCCGTAATTATTTGGGTGGCGGACTAAACCGCCAAATTAACAAGAAAGACGGATGGGGCGTTAAGAGAAATAGTCGCGTGTCACCTTTGCTGCTGGCAGACAGTAACGTCAACGGGCAAATTTGGTTTGAAAGCACGGTGGGACAGTACTTGATTTTTATTAAAAAAATAAAAAAGTCAATACCAAAATAATGATTTTTTAACCGTTCTCATTCTACATATTTCACGAATTTTCAGTATTATAAAATTCACAAATAAGCCATTCTCAGGAGGACATTGCGAAATCAAAAAAATCAAGAATCGACGCTAGGAGCGTTTTTCCAAGAAACTAGTCTAAGTGTCTCAAAGCAGACCTGTTTCCTTTTCAATGGCCCACCTTGAATAAATATATCTTAATATTACCGGCCAGACACGTAGATTACATTCCTAATTTTTAAAAAAAATCTATAAAAATGTAAAGAATACAATTAACAAAATTTATTGCAAGAGGAGAACTATTACAATATTTCTGCATAAACTTGGCAATCGTATTCAACCCTACAGTTGTTCAACGGATTAGTGGTTTGTCGGCGCGTGTGGCGGAAACTTAAAATGGTTTTCTGTATTTTTTATTTATCCGAGATGTACCTACTAGCTTTGAGCTGCTACCTATAATATATTTAACGAAGCACTGAAAAGCTTCTGGGATGAAGATTATCGGGTCAGCGGAATATCGAGACAAGTTCGATAACCGCGGAAATCCCGGAAGTATCATCATTAATTATTTATTCCACTTAAAAGCATTTTTATTTTCAATAATCGCCTATCATTTCGTAACCACTATGTAATGAGGAGGTATGATTTGAAGTGTTGGAGAACAATCTATTAAGCACCGTAGAAATAGCTCGTAAAACTGTTTATCCTGCGTACAACAGAACTGCCATCAATCAATCAATAACACGTGAGTGCGAGACCTATTAAAACCGTGTATACTCAACTAGCAATTATTAACATAAAATTTGCATATTCCCAACATCCGCGTAAGTACTCCTCTACGGTTTACACTACATATTACATTAACTTAACTGTATATTACTCTAAGTGAATCTAGGCTAAGGATAAAAGTTGTTTAGGTATAATGCTGAAATAGAATTCGTAAAATGTATGTTGAAATTCACTACATCGACAGAAATGCATCGGTGGCTTCTTAAAAGATTTTACTTTCTTAACATGTCCATAAAGTTAACAGAGCAAAGTGAGCAGACATAATCGAAAATAGGTGGAGAATTAGAGGCTAGTTAAGTGGCGTAATCCGGATATATTTTAGGTTGCTACTGGTTCCAAGAAATTAGCTGCTCTGCTAACTCTGAAATAACTTAGCAGAGCAATATTTAATAAATGGGAACCAGTGGCAGCCTAAAATTCCAGATTATTGCACTTAATTAGCCTTTAAAGATCCTTTAATTCTCCACCTATTTTCGATTAGGAGATTAAAGTTAGCAAAGCAGCTAATTTCTCGGAACCAGTAGCAGCCTAAAATTCCGGACAACGGCACTTAATTAGTCTTTAAAGAGCCTTTAATTCTCCACCTATTTTCGATTATGTCTGCTCACTATAAACCCATTTACTAAATATTTCTCTGCTAAGTTATTTCAAAGTTAGCAGAGCAGCTAATTTCTCGGAACCAGTAGCAGCCTAAAATTCCGGACAACGGCACTTAATTAGCCTTTAATTCTCCACCTATTTTCGATTATGTCTGCTCACTATAAACCCATTTACTAAATATTTCTCTGCTAAGTTATTTCAAAGTTAGCAGAGCAGCTAATTTCTCGGAACCAGTAGCAGCCTAAAATTCCGGACAACGGCACTTAATTAGCCTTTAATTCTCCAGCTATTTTCGATTATGTCTGCTCACTTTAAACTCATTTACTAAATAATGCTCTGCTAAGTTATTTCCAAGTTAGCAGAGCAGCTAATTTCTCGGAACCAGTAGCAGCCTAAAATTCCGAACTACGGCACTTAATTAGCCTTTAAAGAGCCTTTAATTCTCCAGCTATTTTCGATTATGTCTGCTCACTTTAAACCCATTTACTAAATATTGCTCTGCTAAGTTATTTCAAAGTTAGCAGAGCAGCTAATTTATCGGAACCAGTAGCAGCCTAAAATTCCGGATTACGGCACTTAATTAGCCTTTTAAGGGCCTTTAATTCTCCACCTATTTTCGATTATGTTTGCTCACTTCGCTCTGCTAACTTTATGGACATTTTCTTAACAACCGATTATCATTGTCTAGATCAAATTATTAATAAAGATTACAACTCGTGGCTTTATAGTTTTCGGTGGCGATTTTTTTTCGGTGGGTGATTTTGGTTTTCCAATTGAATTATATTTTAATTGATTATCCCTCGAGTTTTGTTACGCTAATTAACTGTGGCGAACAACTCGGGTAGAGTAGGTACTTAAAAATTGTTTAATTTTTTATTATTTTTTGCGGTTTCAACTCATCCGTAAAGTTACCACGTCAGAATCACACGTGAGTAGGTATACCAAATTATTAAAATATTATTCCATTTTATATGTCTATGAAGAATCACAAAGAGAAGAAATTAAAAAGACCATAGTAGAAATTTTTTTTTTTTAAATTTTAAAAAATTACAGAAAAGTAGTAATATAAAATTAATGAGATAATTGAGACTGATGGCACAGATGACCTATATATATGTGAGGCTAATGTAATGACTGGAGTGTCAAAATTAAACAATATTTATTTTAACATTAATAACAAAACATCTCCAGAGAATTAAACAAGTAATTAAACTAACTTACACATAATAAAAATATATTTGCAGGCAATTGTCAGGCGGTTGGTCGAGATGACACATACACATCTGAAAATGATAAAAAAAATAGCTGAATAACCAATTCGCCAAAAAGATATAAATAAAATAAATTGCATTACAGGCATTTGACGTGATCAAAAGACTAATATTCAAAATAGCGAAACTGTCACTTTCACTTTCAAATACTTATGTTTATGGTAACATTAGTAACTTTGGTAACTACTTAGGAAATACTCTTCTGGGTCATCGGTATTAAGGGTCAACTCGCGAAATACCTCTCCAGAAGGACAAGGAGCTAGTTAACATTGGTAACTTTGGTAACTACTTAGGGAATACTCTTCTGGGTCATCGGTATTAAGGGTCAACTCGCGAAATACCTCTCCAGAAGGACAAGGAGCTAGTTCAGAGTATCTACCATGATAAACAGTGTATTATTAGGCCTGCACTAAGGTCCTAAGGGTCAACTCGCGAAGTACCCACCCTGTATAACTAGCAGCAGTACGAAGGGTCAACTCGCGACGTACTACAATAAGGTCAAAGCAGTTAACAAATATAACATCAATGGTGTAATGGGTCAAAGGACAGTCACAATGCAACGGCAATATAGAAGCTGACAAACTGGCCAAGAAGGCAGCCAACCTGAGTATCCTTGGGCCTGGTCCTTCAAGTACGCTACCAGTTGCAGCGAAACTTCAATTAATAAAGGAAAACACCCATAAAAAAATTAAGACGCTATGGGATGAAACAAGTAGCTGTCAGCTGGCCAGAAATCTCTTGAGATATCCCAGCGAAGAGACGGCGAGAAACTATCTGGCAGGGGTCTTGTCCAGGGGTAAACTGCGATTTGTTACAGGAATCCTAACCGGACACTGCCGGGTAAGGAAACACCTCTATAACATGAGACAAAGTGACACACCCATCTGCAGAGGATGTGAACAAGAAGATGAAACGATCGAGCATGTACTTTGCGAATGTCCCGCCGTGTCATCGACCAGAGAATCCATATTGGGGGAACGTTGGCCTTCTATGGCCACGTTGAGGGAAATGTCCCTGGGCAACATCATCACCTTTTGTACAACATTGGGCTGGTCGATGACCTAGGGAGACATTTCCCTCACGGAGGAAGCACAAGGGGCCCAATGAGGCCTAAGTGGAGCGGATCTCGATCCGCACTCCGGACATATTCCAGATTCCAGATCAATGGTGTATAATGCCTTTGTCATTATTATACTGTTTATAAAGGGTCCGCCAATAAGCGCGCTCGATCTTTAAAATGAAATAAAGCAAGTTGTGTGAGAGGTATAAATGAAATTTATTTTTTGTTTGAAAGAGTATTCGAAGGCATTATGTATGGAAAATAATATCGGTCAAATGTCCACCTCGGCTTCGCTGGGTGGCGCGCATACGAGAAGTCCAATTTTCAATGACTCTGGCGCACAAATCGGGCTGTATTTCATCGATGGCGTGGCGTATGTTGACTTTGAGGGCATCAGTGTTTTGTGGTTGGTTTGCGTAGACCTGTGATTTAAGAAAACCCCACAATAAATAGTCTAGTGGGGTTAAATCGCACGATCTCGGTGGCCAGTTGATGTCGCCTCCGCGCGAGATAACCATTCCTCCGAAGCGCTCGTGCAGAAGATCCATTGTGGCGCGCGCTGTGTGGCTCGTAGCGCCGTCCTGCTGAAACCACATATCCTCGACATCCATATTGTCGATTTCATGCCAGAAAAAGTTCGTTATCATGGATCTGTATCGTTCGCCGTTTACCGTGATGGACACACCATCGTCGTTCTCGAAGAAATACGGCCCGATGATGCCTCCGGCCCAAAATCCACACCAAACAGTTACCTTTGCTGGGTGCATTGCGACCTGGTGGACCTCCTGTGGATTGTTCTCGGCCCAATAACGGCAATTCTGCTTGTTGACATTCCCATTTAACCAAAAATGTGCCTCATCGCTGAAGATGATTTTGCGACCAAAATCGGGGTCGACTTCCAACTGCTCTAAAGCCCAATCAGCGAAGATACGGCGCTGTCTATGGTCGTTTATTTTGAGCTCTTGTGTCAGCTGGATCTTGTACGGATGCATGCCCAAATCCAGATGCAAGATTCGGCGAAGTGATGTTTCCGAAAGGCGGAGTTCCTGTGCGCGACGTGAAATTGACTGTCGCGGATTTTCACGCACACTATCGCGCACAGCGGCGACATTCTGGGCAGATCGGACCTTTCGACGACGCGTCGGTGTTGGCTGATTGTTCACCGAACCGGTTGCCTCGAATTTGTTAATCAAACGACGGATAGTCGACTCAGCAGGACGATCAATTGCACCGTAAAATTGGCGGAGCGCGCGGAACGTTGCTCGAACCGATGAATGATTTTCGTAATAAGTTTTAACGATTTGCACATGTTGCTCGCGGCTGAATTGGTTCATGGTGATTTGTGAAGATACACTGAATAATAACAACTACGTTTGCCAACTCTACCACAAACAACATGGCCGCCATGAGCTGTCAAAGATCGAGCGTCCCTATTGGCGGACCCTTTATTAAAATCTACAATCGTAGTAAATAAATGAATCAAGAAATATTATGTATAAATATGATAAATGAATAGAAATAATATATGTAGAATTGGCTATTCTGTGAGACAAACTCACCTCGTAATTACTGTAGTTCAATTGCACAAAACAAACACAAAGCACAACCAGGTCACGTCACGTTAACTACAATATTAAAAAGGTTTTCAGCTTTCATATAGAATAAAGCTATTTCAGCATAAGTGGCTTCGGTCCGCCCGTATTAGATAAAGCATCAAAATATAATATTCACCCTGGCCATATGGTTAAAATAACAAACACTGAAGTGGATTTCAACAGCGATGCATGCTTTGGGTTCGTATTCAAGGGAATGCAGTTTAGAAATAAACATAAACATTGATCAATAATTGATCAACAATCATATACGCCTGACTGATTCAGTCAGGCGAGTAGGTTAGTCATTAGTCCGGTATGATGAGTCGCGCAGGGGTCCTGAAGCCAAACCAATCTGTAGGTTGGCAGCTGGTGTGGCATCGATTTAAGATCGATGTAATGCTAGTTGGATACAGCTCTTTCTGACCGGACGTTTAATGTAAAATGCAGTTTGTAACATTTTTCTTTTTTTATGTTTAATATATTTCTTCTCTTCCAGGTAAGTTGGATTTTCCTGCCTTCCCTACTGCGAGAGGGTAAGATTATTTATATTTCGTTTGTTTGCTTTTCAAAAAACTAAGGATATCGTTTTTTTTTTAAATTAATTTTTAGTACTTTTTTTGGTTTTTTATCAGATTAGATTGTTTTGTTTAGTAAGAAACCGTCGATATGAAACTAGCAAACCAATTAATATAAATACCAACTAAATGTAAACACACCAAGAACCCGTCACTCCTATTTTTATTAGATCCCAAAAAGAAAAAATATTTAAATCTGTAAAATATTTAATTCGCTTCGAAATGATTTAAATCTTAAATCAAAAATCATTTTCCTTATCAAAAGATTTAAATCGTAAATAAAAAGTATTTAAATCATAAAAAAGATTTAAATCTTATTGAAAGTGACAGCTCTGATCATAAGCAACAGTTTGAAATATATTTTGTTTTACTCATAAAAACCTCTGTATATTGTATATTACGTTATGCCGTGATCGGACCAGTATCGTCACATCACAAATTCTTGTCCGCGGCCGATCTTACGGAGGTTCCGGTTGGTTCTCTGAATGCAATGTTTTTTTTCAAGTGAATGTTTAGTATTTTATTAATATAGTGAAAACTTTTTTTGGTTTTTAAAACTCTTTTCTAATATTAATATTAATGGACTAAATATAGGTAATCAGTTACTTCATATAACATTGATTAAAGTCACTGAATTATGATGACGCATGTACATCATATCCAAGTTTGTTAATGTTAACGTCAGTATTTTGTCTTTTCGAAAGGTTAACTGATAGCATAGATTAATAATCTATGCTGATAGTAATTGTTCCTAATCGCCAGTTTTAATTCAATATCAATCACACTGTGCGAGCGAAATTTGTACACACGAACGTTGGCAATATCGTTATCAATTATTTGTTTACTCACACTAAAGACAAATAATGTCAAAAAAATTCGTATCTGTATTATTTTACCCACTGCGATCTGTTGTGGCATTTTTGCGATGATTACAGCTTATTATTCATACACATTCAGTGCAATACTTTTCCATTGTTTAGTTTTTTTTATACTAAAGAGAAAATCAACACTTAAAATAGTTGTTATACCTTCCCCATGAATCACTGGCTATAACATTCAAGTGAAACATTTGTTTAATTAATTTTGTTCAGTGTCTTGTTACGAGTGAGTACTTGGGTAAACCGATTTTCATGGTGCGTAAAAAAAGGTTTGATTTATTTATATGATTTCGAAACATATTTAACGGTTCCTTAATTTAAATAAATCGGGCACCACTCTTGAGTTACGCGATTATGTAATTGAGGAAATTTCTCTTAATAAAAACTAAAAGAAAACGATAGTGTATTTGTTTTTTTTATTGCCATTGAAATCACGTACGCCGACAGCGCAAACTCTTCGATCACAGGAAAGCCGAGCGCAATTGGCACGTAGCCAAATCCTAACAGCAGGGCTTCGTTTCTGATATCCTGCACTGACACTGTTGACAGATCTCGTTTTGTACGACATTATCATCATTTTATAGTAGTTGATTACTAATATTGATTAAAATGTGATACTTATTCTTATCTCATTTACGCTTTTAGCGTTTTGTAGTCATAAACAATAATTTAATTTTAAGAAACAAAATACTAGCTTGGCAAATTAAATACTAACTATACCAAATACTGGCAACATTGCTTTAGTGGTGGGTGGTGGGATATCTGGTTTGTTTTCCGTCGAATTATTTCCGGTCAGTACTCAGTAAGAACATGCGTGCAGTTGGTGCATACGAGGACGGTTTAATGGTTTTACTCAATTTTTGTCGCTGTCGATTACGATATGGGGACCGTGCGAATATATTCCGTATTCCAGTGAACAACATAATATTCTCTCAACACCTCTGTAGATTTTGTTAGTTCCTGTTAAACATGTATTAAAGAAAAACGATAATATAGATTTATATGGATTTATATTTAGACGTTTCGTATACGATAACGCGGAGAATTGTCGGATATATCCCGCTCCCTAGTTATAGTGACTAAAGTTTAGTCCCCAGGGTTTCGAAATTTACACATCGAATTTATTTTTTCGATTTTAATCGGTTAACATCGACGTTTGTCGTTTTCAACGATGATTAACTTTATTCTATCTTCGACTCGGTCAACACCAAGTACTGCAATCAAGTTAGTGACGAGGTTAGTGATGTAAAAAAAACGTTTCTTTTCAAATTTGAAAAATAAACGTTTTAAAAACATGTTTTTTTTCTGAAAAAAAAACAATTGTTTTTTTATTAATGAAACTGCTATTCAAAATTATCGCACCACGTTAATATTTGCTAAAATTTGAGGTCTCATAACTTTTTTACTTTTAGTCCAATTTTGATAATTTTTTTAGAATACTGTAGATAAAACGACAAATTTCAACTTGCATATCCAGTCTTTTGTTAACTGAGGACGGTTTAGGTATTATACAGGGCTAACTAAAAGGTTGTTATATAACCCTAATTTTAAAACACTCGGTGGAATAATTTCGTAACCAAATTCTTTAAAAATACCAATTTTTGTTAAGAACCATTCCTTTCCTACATTTTGTTTTTTGGTCCATATCTTTAGATACATTGGTTCATTTTTAAGAGCAAAATGAATTTGTCACCAACAGTTTACTGTTAATTTACTCTGCTGTTACAAGTGATATGTAAAACGTAGGCGGCGTATGTCAACCAAAAAACAATGATTGGGTGTATACAATCTCATTTTGACACATTTTTAAAAACAATATGGTGTTGAGGAATATTCAGCAATTTAAAATAATGAATCGTGTGAGACATTTGACAGCATTGGAATGTGTAAGAGCGCAAACTTTGGTTGAAGAGGGCAGAAGTATGCGATATGTCTCTCGAATTCTGGGTGTTAACCATTCGACAATAAGTCGAATGTTAGAACGTCGCAGGGCAACTGGTTCTCACTCCAGGAGACATGGGCAGGGTAGAAAAAGGGCGACGAATGTTAGGGATGACCATTTTCTCCGCCAAAATGCTTTAAGAAATCGGACAGTAACAAGTTCGCAATTGAAGAGTGAACTTAGAAATGTTCAAGTTTCTGCTCTTACTGTAAGGAGAAGACTACGGGAGGCAGGTTTGATCAGTAGAAGGCCCATAAAGGCACCAGAACTTACCAGGGCTCAGAAGGTAGCTCGATTACGATTTGCACGAGCACATGAAAATTGGACTATCGATGACTGGAGGAAAGTCCTATTCTCCGATGAAACAAGAATAAGCCTAAAATCTTGTGATGGGCGGCAACGTGTGTATAGAAGACAAGGGGAAAGGGAAGCTGCCTTCAATTTCGTTCTAAACGAACCCTTTGGTCGTGGCTCCAAAATGTTTTGGGCGGGTATTTCTTTCGATGGCCGTACGGAGTTAGTCCCTATTCATGCAAGGGCAATGAATGCGGAGTACTACGTAGAGAACATTTTCCAGGAGCATGTAATGCCCTATGCTCGGTTTATTGGTCCTGATTTCATATTCATGCAACATAATGCAAGACCACATGTAGCAAGAATTTGTGTTGAGTACTTGAATGAAGTCCATATTGATGTTATGAACTGGCCAGCACGAAGCCCGGATTTAAATCCCATCGAACACCTATGGGACATCATTAAGAGAGCAGTGAGACGACGTCTACCAGCCCCACAGAACCTTCAACAGCTGGAACAGGTTACTCTTCATTAGTGGGATAATATTCCTCAACCCGTCATTCAAAACCTCATTAGAAGTATGCCACGGCGGATTCAGGCTGTAATCCGAGCTAGAGGTGGCAACACAACCTACTAGGGATCAGTTCACATAATTTTATTTCTTTGTTTTCCTTTGTTTTCTTGTTAATTAAAAAATGTTTCTTCTCACCTTGAAAGTTTTTTCAATTTATTTCTGTATGGTGCGATAATTTTGAACCAATGCATCTAAAGACATGGGCCAAAAAACAAAATGTAGGAAAGGAATGGTTCTTAACAAATATTGGTATTTTAAAGAATTTGGTTACGAAATTATTCCACCGAGTGTTTTAAAATTAGGGTTATATAACAACCTTTTAGTTAGCCCTGTATAATACCTAAACCGTCCTCAGTTAACAAAAGATTGGATATGCAAGTTGAAATTAGTCGTTTTATCTACAGTATTCTAAAAAAATTATCAAAATTGGACTAAAAGTAAAAAAGTTATGAGACCTCTTAGCAAATATTAACGTGGTGCGATAATTTTGTACAGCAGTTTATATACAAAACATTGTTTTTTTATTAAATGTAAAAAAACTCGAAATAATTAAAAGCTTCTTTAATGTCTTAGCTTCAAATTCTTCACAGCATGTATGTAAAAAATTTTATAAATAAAAAAGTTTGTAATAAATTAATTGTTATTTAAATACAATAATAAACAATATTCAGTAATGATAATGCCACTGTTGGGAGCGTCTAATTCTATACTCGAATTTAAAAAAAAATGAGGCTGATAGCTTACGTAGATCTAGAGATATGACGATGTAAACGTAAAAAACACGGTTTTCAAAAATCTACGATTTTTTACATTTTTTCGATATAAAAAAGTCCTGTACCACAAAAAAATGTCGTAAACACTAATTCTAATTTCCAAATAACCTACTTCAAATAACACATAACTTGTCGTCTGGTTCTACGTCAAAAAAAAACTCATAATTTTCCCTCGATTTCGCTACACTATACGTAAAATACAAATCCAGTGCAGTTAGCTGAGGCAACAAATTGTTTGCTCCTCAGTTCTATTTGTTTAACAAATTTTAGGATAATAAAACAAGATCGATAATTGTCATACTGTCAAGGTTTATACTCGAGATGATGTATTTCGGAAAGTAATCGCTGTTACGCAATAATAATTGATAAGGGGAATTGTTAGTAGCAATTGCGCGCTTCCTATTCTAATAAATAACGTGAAATTAATGTTTTAAACATAAAAATTACAGGATGCGCCAGAAAAGCTAACGTCTATTTTGGAGCACCCTGTAAGGCAATTAATGTCACGTGACAAACCACAAATAGATTTATAGATAAAATCGTTTCGGGAACTTCACCACGTATTCTTGGAAACAGTCCGGGTGGGTACGCTCATTTTCGAAGGAAAATCAATAGCAGGAAAGTGTAATAGTGTAAATAATTTTTTTGGTACATGAATATTGTTGATGCTATGTAACTGTAATGATACCCCAGAAATCGTGGTATTATTCTTGAAAATGAAACAACAGTATCATAGGATTCATAGGTCTATATTGTCTATAAGAATATAATATTGCATTAAGTTTGTACTTCCGTCTGTAGCCCATGTGTCATGGGGGTGGGTCATACAAAGCTGCTAATTTTTAAAATTTCCCAGCGATTCTTGGAATATTTTAGCGATTACACGCTCGGCTTTAGAATTACATCTTCTTTAGAAGGGACCTTTGTTACTTGAGCACCTGCGTGAATTCTGCTTTTGTGACCTTTTCCCTGCGAATGCATGAAATGTAATTTCGTTTTGAATGGCTTGAATTTTATGGGCGAATAAGCGTCGTTTTTGATTTGTGGTTGTTATAAAACCCATACGTGAAGTGAGATGAGAATTGTAGCAAATTAATAATTAATAAATGTGCATGCGTCATATTCAAACAATGTCAAATCCAATCAAAATGTTCCGCGACAAGATTTATTGGGGAACGAGCATTGCTAGCGCGGGGAATGTGACAACGTAATCAAACTTTTTAATCATTGCCTTCCCGGCTATTGCGGGGATACTCTGGCACATCCACATGACGAGCTAGATGTAGACCAATAAGGGGAATTTCCAAAGTACCGGGCAAAAATAGAAACTAGTAAAGGCTGAAGGAGGATAAATAAAAATTAGGGGTTGGTTGTTAAGAATTCCTGTGGCTGTGGATGAATTTGTTCTTGTAGTTCCAACTAGATCCGAGTTAGATCTTCATTACAAAAATAATTGTAGAACAGTTGCCCATACTATCGGGAGATTAAAAGGAGATTAAATTAGTTACTCTAACGGCGGAGAATTTGGTAAATCAAAATAATATTACTTGTAATGTAGGGGTAAATGCGTCGGTTAAGCAGTTTTAGTTTCCTAATGGTGCTAACTTTCGAGGCGAAACCCGCATCGAGATATTTCAAAAAAATTTTATTACTGTGATTTCGATGTATGTGCATATGATAGGCACTTTCCTCTTTCTGGAGGTGGCAAACATGCATCATTTGCGCAGTTTTAGTTTCCTGATGATGGTATTTTAAAGGCGAAACCAACGTCAGGATATGCCAAGACTGTTATTTTTGTCGTAGGCGCAAAAATTGGCATTTTTTCCCCAAAAAAGTGAAATTTTAAGATTTGTTCAACTTTCGGAAAATTTTACGCGTAATGTCATAGATGAGTAGTAGATAGTCATAGTAGATAACTTGAGATGGTTAGAAATGTTCAAGTTTCTGCTCTTACTGTAAGGAGAAGACTACGGGAGTCAGGTTTGATCAGTAGAAGGCCCATAAAGGCACCAGAACTTACCAGGGCTCAGAAGGTAGCTCGATTACGATTTGCACGAGCACATGAAAATTGGACTATCGATGACTGGAGGAAAGTCCTATTCTCCGCTGAAGCAAGAATAAGCCTAAAATCTTGTGATGGGCGGCAACAATGGTCGTTCTAAACAAACTCTTTGGTCGTGGATCCAAAATGTTTTGGGCGGGTATTTCTTTCGTTGGCCGTACGGAGTTAGTCCCTATTCATGCAAGGACAATGAATGCGGAATACTACGTAGAGAACATTCTCCAGGAGCATGTAATGCCCTATGCTCCGTTTATTGGTCCTGATTTCATATTCATGCAAGATAATGCAAGACCACATGTAGCAAGAATTTGTGTTGAGTACTTGAATGAAATCCATATTGATATTATGAACTGGCCAGCACGAAGCCCGGATTTAAATCCCATCGAACACCTATGGGACATCATTAAGAGAGCAGTGAGATGACGTCTACCAGCCTCACAGAACCTTCAACAGCTGGAACAGGTTACTCTTCATGAGTGGGATAATATTCCTCAACCCGTCATTCAAAACCTCATTAGAAGTATGCCACGCCGGATTCAGGCTGTAATCCGAGCTAGAGGTGGCAACACAACCTACTAGGGGTCAGCTCACATAATTTTATTTCTTTGTTTTCCTTTGTTTTCTTGTTAATTAAAAAATGTTTCTTCTCACCCAGAAAGATTTTTCAATTGATTTCTGTATGGTGCGATAATTTTGAACCAATGCATCTAAAGACATGGACCAAAAAACAAAATGTAGGAAAGGAATGGTTCTTAACAAAAATTGGTATTTTTAAAGAATTTGGTTACGAGTGTTTTAAAATTAGGGTTATATAACAACCTTTTAGTTAGCCCTGTATAATACCTAAACCGTCCTCAGTTAACAAAAGGCTGGATATGCAAGTTGAAATTAGTCGTTTTATCTACAGTATTCTAAAAAAATTATCAAAATTGGACTAAAAGAAAAGTTATGAGACCTCAAATTTTAGCAAATATTAACGTGGTGCGATAATTTTGAACAGCAGTTTATATATCCACAAGAAACATATATTTAGCCTATTAATAATAGAGATGACACGGATATCCGGGAGACTATCCAGTATCCGGCCTAAATTTAATGCCCGGCCGGATGCCGGATAGTAGCTGAATATCGGCCCGGATACCGGATATTCAAAAACCCCTAAAATCAACTTTAATACATAAATCTTTGTGTGGTAAATAATAATAAAATGACTTATAATTATGACTGCTTTTATTTAAAGTAGAAAAAGTCACAAAGAAAATAAAAGAACGCTCTAAAAAACTAAAATGTTTTAAAACATGTTTTGTCTTAATTGTTTTTAGTTTTCACGACGCAAATCATGCAGCAAGGAGCGAGTAAACAACTGATACTGATACCCGAAACCGCCCGAATCGATCAGATCGCGTTTATTGCGCCTCGCCTGTGCAACTCGAACGCCTGTGTTGTACGGATATCCGCCCGCCGGATATTCGGCTATCCGGACTCGCAGCTCGCCGGACATCCGGTATCCGATATCCGGCCAAACAACTATCCGTTGCATCTCTAATTAATAATGTATTTACAATGTAATTCAACGTTTTTATTTATTGATATATTATATTACGTATATCATATACATAGATTATATACAGTGGCGGGTCGTGGGTATTTTCAGGGGGGGCACAAAAGAATAAATAAAACATCCATAATCTTAACTCCTCAGATATGAAATGAAGTAAATTTGCAATGCGTGAGAAAATTAAAATAACTTGTTATTTGTGGACTGTACCGTGCTGCAGGTAAAATGTATAAAATCTGTATGTGTTTCGCATTAAAGTAAAATTTGTCTAAGCAGATATGAAGTAAAACAGATATGAGTACGTTAATATAAGTACGTTATATGTAAGTTGATATGAGTACGTTAATAATGTAAGTACGTTATACCAAAGTTTACAGAATATATATCAGTTCTGTCACAGGCATTGCGTGCCGGTTCTGCTTCCCCCTTCCTCGCAGACCGCCCGTGGAAGACTTCTTCGTATATTTATTTGTTTGTTTATAATTGTTTGTTTCAAATCTTGCAACAGCGTTTTCAACTACTTTCGGTGACAATACAATTTAATATTTTTTTATCACAAAAAAAATGGCGTATCCAAAATGGCGGCCTTTCCAAATTTAAAAAATCAAAATGGCGGACTATCCTGTTTATGAACCGATTTGGCTCAAACATGAAACTTTGCGGTGTTTAAAGTCACTCAATACAATTTTTGACTCAAACTTAAAACAATTAAAATGGCGGATCCAAAATGGCGAACTATCGAATTTATGAACCGATTTGTCTAAAACTTGGTACTTGGGGTTGTTTAAGGTTACTGGGGTAATTTGGTTGCTTTTAACGAGTCCCATACATTATACTTCGTGACGAGGGTTTGATGATGGACAGTGGAAATTAAAAAAACTAACAACTATAAAATAAAAATAGATAAAAAATCTTTTACCCCAAACTGTGGAGAACTGAGACTGGCCCCGTAAATGTCGCCAAATGTCCGCGGTATGATTTATGAGTCGGCATCCCTTTGACCATTCTACCGCCCGTGACACAACTGATATATATTGTGTAAACTTTGGTTATATTTGGAAATTTTTTGGATTCTCAAGCTTTGTGGGGAACTATCAGACACATGGATGAAGTTCTGTGCTTAAATTGATGCTAATTACATTCGCTACATCTTCCCCTATGACTTTAACCGTAAAATTTTCCCCGATCGGGGATGAAAGTTGCCCAAATCTTAAAATTCCACTTTTTTTTTGAAAAATTGACAATCTTTGGAGGGCTGTATCTTGGTAACTATTCTAACTATACAGAGTTGGTTCTGGTCTCATATTGTAGCAAATTTACTACATATTTACTTAATCTACTTTAAAAACGTAATAACATGTTTTATGAACAAACGCATAGTTTAGAAGATACCGTGAAAAAAATAGCGAAAATTTCGCGGTTTCTCAAGTGCGTATGAATGCGACACTAAATTATGTAGAAATGACAGAATTGAAATAAAGACCCTGTCAATATATTGTGCATAAACTGATTTTTTTTTGCTGTGATTTTGATGTACTACTGATATGCATAGTTTAGGCAGTTTTAGTTTTGTTGATGATGACACTTTGGAAGGCGAAACCCACGTTGAAATGTTCTAAAACTGGTCGTTTTGTATTTCGATGTACATAATATATATCTATATTATAGGAATTTTCTGTTTTCTTGAGATGGAAACTAGCAGCCGAAAAAATTACGGCGAAATTTGTAAAAATAGTTTTTCTGCCGTTTTCAGTGTACTTACGCATATTTTACGCAGTTTTTCTATAAGCGCATTTGGCTATGAGCGAGGAATGTTGGCTTGTTTCGCTTGTGATTTTTATTTAATCTTTAAATGTTTCAAGTTTTGTTATTTGTTCAAATAAATCGAAATAAACGAAAATAAACTTCCAAATTATGTGATTTTGATTTAAATCAGTGATAAAAATAAAATCGAGTGATTTAAACTAAATGGTAAACGATTACGAGCGTTGAGACCCTGGTAAAAACTAATTTTCTGCTGTGTTTTCAATGTAGATATGCGTATACGCTACGCATTTTTACTTTCTTGATTGTGACGCTTTTGAAAGCTAAACTTGCTTCGAGATATACCGAAACCGGTGTTTTTGATGTGCATATTAATATCTGAATGATTTCGGCATTTTAAGTTTTCTGAAATGGCTGCATAGAAGACGGAGGTCACGTTGAAATGTGTAGAAGCAGATGTTTCGATACACATATATGTATGTACTTATAAGCATAATTTACGCGGTTTTAGTTATTCTGATGATGTCACTTGACAAGGCGAAACCCGCGTCGAATTATGACAAATTTGGAGTTTCTGTGTTTCCATGTAGGTATAGGTATATACTAGGCATTTTTTTCAAAGCGGAACACTAAGTCTAAAGTGATATAGATATCTGATTTGCTTGCGATGCCGGTATTTCTGCATAATTTACGCACTTTTAGCGTCCTGATGACGGATGTTTTCGGTAATCGATTCAGTTATAATAATTTTATAGCCAAAATCCAACGATTGCGTAGTTTTCAGATACACGGGAGCTTTTGGCGTTGCCGTCCGGACGGGCCGGTCTAGACAACAGCAGGTCGCCTTGGGTAGACAAGGACCCGCCCGGCCAGCGATCCAGTGGCGTGCGTGCCATCTTTCTCTAATCAATACAGCGCGAGTATGATGATATAGTTTCCGGAAACCGCGATCATACGCTTGCATTCCTCGATGAACCAAGGGCAAACCTTCCGTCGAAGAGGCCATTGATTTTTCCTCGGCCGACGCGACGCGTCTAGGCATGGTTTCTATGTGTTACTATTAAAAACGTTAAAGGTTTACAAAAAACTTAATAAATTTCAACGAACAGAAATGTATTTATTATAACACCTCTTCTTTTAATTTAGTTTATGTGAATTAAATGGATTTTTTATTTTGCTGCTCAGATTTTTCCGGAGGTCGCGGATAAGTGAATAGGTGGTTAGTTATAGGGTCTCATAGCCCTTAGGTACCCTTAGATATATCACCTTAGATCAAAAAGTAACGGATTGGCAATTACTGACTTGATATATCTGTACTTTTAATTTATATTTAAAAAATAAATATTTGGACGCCAGGTCAGCAGTACCAGAGGAGTATGACAGAATTGACTAGACAATAATTACCAGCTAAAATTTCTGTGAATTTCAGATTTTTACTTAGAGAAATAGAAGAAATTTCCGCTTGAGCAAGATATCAAGAGTAAAAATTATAACTACTTCACTTTAGTTATAATTTTTACTTTTTTAATGAAAATAATTTTCACAATAGTTCACAAAAATGGGCTTTAATTAGATATTAATCCAACTAAAAGAAAAATATTCGGCCAAATGAGTTACTAAATTATCCAAGTACTTAGGTTGATTGATAAATTATTTATCATCTCAACTGGAGATGAAAGTGGAATATCAAAAGATGACAAAACTACAGTAAATTTGAATTTGTATTCTCAATAATTAAAATTGTACGTTTATAAAATTATCTGTAAAAACGTTGATAAAGAAAATAATGTGGAATGCAAGTAAGACTACACGATAAAACAACGTATAGTAATGTAAGATACAAGCGGTATAATATACCAAGACCAATATAGATATATACTCGTGGATATATGTATCCACAGCCCACCCATGGTATGCACCTTTGCTGGTGTTAACACAATGAAACCAAATGTAGCCAGAAGCCTATTTCAAGGTCGAAACGTCATTTCCGACGGAAATCTATATTCCAGCTACTGGGTTTAGCTGTAGAACATTAATTAAAAGATAAAAATCTGTCCCTTTTAGTTTCTGAAGCACTAACTAATAATACCGAGAATATAGCCGCTAAGTTATCAACTATGCGAACAAAAGTAAAATGAAAATGGCTAAGAGAGCTCTTCTGGCATTGCGTGATTTGCTTTTATGCTTGGACTCTATTTTGTTCAATACTTTGTCCGGGTTTTATGTTGTTAATTGTGACGTGTTCTAGACTGGCCGTTTTTCTGGTTTCTGGTGTCTATGGTGATTATGCGGGTTCTTATCTAATTGTTAGTTTGTTAGTTTTCATACAATAAGCAGGCTTTAAAAGCGTTGGTACAATCATTCCTCTAATCCTAAGTTAGTTTTACATGTGGCATCTTTTAAGTTTGATATTTTATTATTATTATATTTTGTTGGCTCTTTTGTGTGTCTTTCTTTTCTTTTCTGTTTTGTTGTTATGGTTTCTATTTTTATTGTTTATATTTAGTTTTGGTTGTTATGTTATTTTTTACTATTTTCATGCTTTTATTATTTTTTTGTTTTATTTTTTCATTTTCAGCTAGAGTTAGTATGGGATGGGACGCTCTGGGGTGTAGATGTAATTTAGGGAGGGATGTTTGGGTGGGTATCTAAATTTTGGGATGAGGGATGCTTGGATGGTTGGGTTGATGTGTACAGTGAGTCTTTCTATAAATGCCGGTATAATTCTTTGTTCTATGTAGGTATCTAGTGTAGGCATGCCAGTAATTTGGTGTAATGTTGTGATAGTTGTTTTTGTGATTAACCTAATCCCGGTTGCTAGTCTGAGTGATTTATTTTGTATTGTTTGCAGATCCTGCTTTTGTTTATTTGTAGCCCACGAATACCATACCGCCGCCGCGTATATCAAAATGGGCCTAATGTATGCTTTATATAATATTAAGGCTGTCGGTGTTGTTGATTGTAACATGAGTGTTGCTATTTTAGACATTCTGGTTTTGGCTTTATTTATTGTTTGCTGTATGTGTGAGCTAAATTTGAAGGTTCTCTCTATGTTTACTCCTAGATATTTCAATATGGTGGTATTTTTTATTATTTTGTTGTTTATGCATATACTCAATTTTGGTGCGTCTTTTTTTCTTGTGCATACTATAATTTGTGTCTTCGTCTCGTTTGTCTTTAGTCCCCATTTCTGGTAGTATTGTACTGTTTCGTTTGTGTGCTGTTGCATGAGTCTTTGTAATAGTGGCAGGCTCGTGGTCTTAGCTAGAGTAGCTGTGTCGTCTGCGTATAATGCAACAGTAGTCCGGTGGTCTGATGGTTTAGGGAAATCGTGGGTGTAAATATTAAATAGGGTAGGTCCTAGTGATGAGCCTTGTGGTACTCCAGAGAGCATTGGGCGGGGTTGGGATGCACCCTATTTGACTGTTACTATGAAATTGCGCTCGGAAATGTATGATTGTATTATTTTGATAATACGTATCGGATAATTCGCTAGATGTAATTTTTATAACAGTCCGGTGTGCCAGACTTTGTCGAAAGCTTTCTCGAGGGAGCTCTTCTGGGCCTGGCGTGGCTTATTTATAGGTTTCACCCTACTATTTCGGCTCGCGGCGGAATACACGTGGTTTCAGTATCGCAAGGCATTATATAGGTACCTCGCGGTTTATTTTAAACATTTGAAATAGGGTACTATTATTCAAAATATTTGCTATATAACGGAATGGAATGTATTTACGTCACAGTATATGTGATTTTATTATAAAAAAATCTCCGCCGCGTGTCGTTCCATCAACCACAATCTGCGTGCGGAAAAGTATGACTTCCCGCGCTTGTAAGGTAAATAATTATTGTGCAATCGTCGATGCGGTGTGACCTACCGTACATAACGATTCCCCCTACAAATAGACCCCTACTCGGCTAATTAATACTAGTAGGAAATTACTATATGTCGCGTTACGACAGGTCACACGATGCATCTCTGCGGGCATAGTTATACAACATGCATATTATGAAGCTGAACTACCGATAATTAAAACACATTTACATGTATATATTATGGTGAATACATGTCTACATTTACTACTTAATAAGCCACATTTTGTTAAATTATCAATACTAGGAGGGGTAGGCATTGTGGGCAAGCTATTTTAGCAAAGTTTCTTCTAAATACAACTACTAAGGGTGTCAGAGGTTTTGATTTGGACTTTGGACGGAACCCACTGCAATAGGGCCTAAATGAAAGATCCTGACGTATATAGTAAGCCATTAAAAAAGTTACAATGAGCGAGATACGCGTCATGGTTTTTTATCGCAAAATAGTTTTGAAAACGTCACTTTTTCCACGTCTCTCAATAATGGAAAAAGTAATGATTTCAGAGAAAAAAGTTTCGAACAAAATTTGTTCAGCGGTTGATTTTACGTAGGGATTAAGCATTTAAGAACAAATTGGGTGCGTGTGCTTATGACCACACGATAGAAGTGAAAACTCCTAATTTTCGAATTTTTAAATATATACTGTAACCGTCCGCCTGTATTACCACAAACATTTTTCATTTGCATGTACTACAGAAGCTCCTACATTTTTTTAAAAAATGCACATATTTCCCCTATGTTATGCTACGTATCTTATGCCCCTTCTTACACTCCACAATTAGAAACTTGTTTTGCGTTTTCTGTTCCGCAGCGGATTTTGTAGCTGTGATGTTTGGTTTCTTGGTGGTTGAAGGGTGTGTAATTTTGGTGCTGTTTTTAATTACTGTGGCCAGTAATTTTAATTAATT
Source organism: Tetropium fuscum (assembly GCA_964058915.1). NCBI lineage: Eukaryota > Metazoa > Arthropoda > Insecta > Coleoptera > Cerambycidae > Tetropium > Tetropium fuscum. The sequence goes on along the minus strand of CAXKVY010000501.1, from coordinate 24,160 downwards.
GTTGTTCACCTGCTCCTCCTTTAGCCAGGTTACTAACTGCTGTCGACCGCATAGAGTGGTTTGTTATTTTTATTTCTTTTGTATTTAATCCTGCCTTCTCTGCTGCTTCTTTAGTCCATTTCGAAAGTTCGTTTTTCCCAATGGAGTGTTTTTATACCAACCACTTGATTTCTTTGTTCCATGATGGGTTTACTGTTAAGAATAATCTATCAGTTGTTATTCTAGATGAACGTTTAACCATTATAATTTTAAAAAACAGACTGGACAAAAGGTAGGGTCCCTCGTGTTGGGGACCAGCCATATTTCGATTTTACAAACTATACATATTTAGTATCATTTGGATTTCAGGCCCAAAAATGGCCAGTTTGGTTTTTTACAAGGTGGTCTTGTATGAAAACTAAAAATATGATTTTCGCATACAAAGATTTTTTAAGTTTGTATGTGTTGTCATTGTGGACTTGAATTTACAGTATATTTGTAAACTATTTATGTTATTCGTATTATACAGGGTGGTACAACATATTTTTATAACTAATCCCCAGGGAGTTTGGAAACATGGGGCGTATCAATTCTCGCATAATTTCTGCTCGCGTCTTCAAATTTTTTCAGATTTTTATATACAAATTTACGGTTGAAATTTTTTTTTTATGAAAAATCGATTTTATCTCCGCAAGATCTTACGACGACAAACAAGTGAACAAAAACCCCTATCCTACATGTGAACCACCGCGCCGGATCCAATGACCACATCAAAATAGATGCCGAAACGTTCGTTTTCGAGTTAGGTACCGACTCGGATCTTTTAAACCGTTTGAGATGTTCTCAATTCGGCTGAAGGTTTTTTTTGTGTGTTTGTTACCTCAGAACTCCGTCATTTATAGATCAATTTTATAAATTCTTTTTTTATTGGAAAATAGGTGATTCCAAGGGGGTCCCATTTTAGTTTTAGTTTTTATTAAAGGAACAGAGGCATAGCAAAATTGAATTTTTATTTATTTTAATTGAAGTTAGTGGCGAAAATGAAAAAACTGACCATTTTAAAGGGTGGTAACCTGCAAAATCTTATATCGTAAACCTTAAAATCAAAATTGTAAATGAGCTATCTCGTGGACCTATAAAAATACAGAAGGATAGCTAGCGTCTGTATTAACATTTCCGTATGGTTTTCCAGCTGCCAGAAATTCAGATAACTAAATTATCTGCACAGCGAAACGCAGGAACTAGTTTTAGCATATTTTGACGCGCTTTCACATTCATAAGTGCCATCATCAGCCAAAATCAGCGCTAATTATACAGACAGAAATAGATATAAAGTGGGTGGGTATACATATACAAAATACATAGATACTTTTCTCAGGAGTTATAAATGTGGGCTTCAATTTTCTGGCTTCAAAGTTGCCATCTCCAAAAATCGCATGTTTCGACGCGGGTTTCGCCTTCCAAAGTGCCATCATATTCTTTTAGCTTTTAAATTGGCTGTTTATTTTAATTCAAATCTTTGAGAATCACAGTGACTGAAAAAATTATATAAGTTGGCCTATAAAACTAGAAAAACAGAGCCTGACACAACGCCCTCACTTGACCTGCCTCAACGAGCTGCGCACGGTACGAGCGCGCCGTGGAACTTTGTACCATGAAAATCGTAAAGTAAGACCTCCCATTCCTCTCTTTTCTAGGGCATACATTTTCTCTATCGAGTTCATCGACATCTTTATTACCCACCATCATGTTAATCCCAGGATGGGAATTTTATGAAACTAAATTGCTATTTCACTCGGTAGAAGTAAGTCCGCATCCCCAATATAATATGCAATCTGCAATAAGCCGATGTATATTAACCGCCCTCTATCCATCACCAGCTTGATTTATTAAATACGACGGTGTGGATCGCCGTCATGCGTTGTGTAATAGTCCAAGCGATAACAAATGAGTTATCTTCTCACGAAGTCGATGAGCCCCGACCAATCCATTTAATTAAATAATTGTCTTTCCGCTACATTGGGCCTTCGACGTCGAACTCATCCCCATATGCGCTTCGGTAAAAACGGTTTTGGAAAATTGTTGGTTTAAAAACACGTTCTAAAACACGTTTTTTACCAGAGTACTTTTCAGTTTATAATAATATTAATAAATAATAGCTTTATTTACCAACAGAAAACATCCAATTACAGAGATAGCAAATTAGATTAGCTAACTAAACATATAATTATTTACTATATTATATTATGTATTTCCGGAAATATTCATCTTCCAGAGTATCCTGGACGATATTAATAAGTGGAACTATTTGTCCAATTAATAACGCATGGAATGGACATGAAATGTTGCTATAAAAATGTTTTTTTTCCTACATTTTGTGCAAATCATATTTAAACAAGTTAAACATCTTTTGAGCCCAGTAACCTTAAACAACCCCACGTACCAAGTTTGAGACAAATCGGTTCATAATTAGGATTGTCCGCCATTTTGGATCCGCCATTTTGATTTTTTTAAGTTTGTATCAGAAATTGTATTGAGTGACCTTAAAGTTTGAGACAAATCGGTTTATAAATAGCAAAGTCCGCCATTTTGATTTTTTTTTGTAATAAAATAAATATTAAATTGTATTGTCACCAAATTTCAAGTCTCTAGCTCATCGGGTAGTAGTCGAAAAAGCTGTTGCAAGATTTGAAACAAACAATACAAACAAACAATATAAACAAACAAATATACGAAGTCAAGCTAAATAAAACCGTTAAAAAACATCTCTTTTAACTGTTTTCCTGTGCTATTCCACATAACTTAACAATAAACATTCATGGCCACCTAACCTTTCCTTTTTCATATCTAAATATCATTTTTAAATAAGACTTTTTTTAGGTGTGAAATTTACTGAATCCCCCACGCACTTGAATTAATAATAAAATTTCCGGTAGTAATCCAAGTACTAGGGAAATTACAAGTGATAATACACTATTATATATCGAGCAGCTGTACCAATAAGAAATTAGAATTCATGTTCATTTCCAATTTCCAAAGTACTCAATTTTTAGTGTTTACGTAACGGATATTGATAAATTTCAATAAATATTTCTTTCTAAAAACTAGCTTTTATTTAAAGGATCTAAAAAGAAGAAAATAAACTTTAACTTATATTTAACCCATCGATTTATTTCATTGCACAATTGATATGATATAAAACTTGTCGCGAGATTTGCCTATGCGGTGGTGATTTTGTGGGATCACCAGGTAGTGGGTAAACCACCCATGAATGGAGACACAGTCGGGCTACTTGGTTAATTTATTTAACTCAGTACATTATTACATAGGCACAGCGAGACGTACAACGCTTAAATGCTTACTTGTTTCGTCGCACCAATACATCAATTCTTCTTGTGACCTAATTACACTACTTTATATAATGTTCGACCCCGTCAGTACAATGTGTACGTGACCCAGTTTCATTTAGTTGTGATAATAATGTTGTTTATTAAGTCGACGTGGACCTTAAATAACCTAATCAACATATTATTGTTTTATATACCTGACATTGTTTATTTGCTTATGCCGGAATGGAAAACTAAGAATTAGTTAATTTGGGTAATATTTGAGGTTTGTCCCGAACAATTTGACCCCAACATCGCAATCGGGAACTCCAGAAACCCCGGGATAACAAAATTTCAGACGGATTGGAGCAACTAAGTTTTTTGAAGACTGACATTTTTTTATTGCCAGCAGTTGATCCTTGTCGGTCCCTACAACATTTCTTCGAACACCACCAAACCATCCCTAACCTTTGCCGAGTTACATCTATTTAAAAATGGTACAAACATACAAACAAACAAACAAACATACATACATACATACAAACAGTGCAAATTAAAAATAAGCTTGTAATGAGTCGATTCGGAGCTGTAGCTGTATCAAAAGCAATAGACGATATTGTGCAAAACGATGAGCCTTATAATACAGTACAAACAAAAAAGTACGTATGGAAACAATTCCTTACGTTATTCAAAAATAATCTTATCAAACACAATTTCAAAATAATGGGGGAGGTTATAAGTACATCGCAAACCGACACTATATCCGTAATAAAATTGTGCAACAAGTTATCGATGTATAACCGATTATTTTGAAGTACTTATAGTATTACTACTGATAATATTACATCGAATTTTAATAAGACTAACGTTGATATGCCAGAGCGTCTTTCTTACTTCACTTTGACGGTCTGTGTCTACATTTCCTTGATCTTTACATTTCAATTTGCATCAATTGTGAGTTTACAGCTGACATCATTATTCATTATTATCCTCTGGGCTCTTATTAATATTGTCCCAGATAACGGCCGTTCTATGACATCCATGCAAATTGTTGGTGTTAGTCAACAGAGCGTACCCATAATAATTGCTAGGTATATAATATAATATGAATTCAAAGGCGTTCTTCTCGTGGCATAGGGCAAATTACAAAAGTGATCCTTGAAAACCGCGGTTGGTACTTTCACTGGTTTCACATCACTTGTCGCATTGGCGATGGACCTACGTCAATCTTATCTAACGCTTCATAATTAGGTATTTGTGCGGAAGAATTTTTTTTTCGTTACAAAAAATGTACGCAATAGGGAACGACTAAAATTTTAAATATACAAATAATACTGAAAAACAGCGTATCGTTGTAATAAAACGTGTAATAAAACGGGAATCTTAAGTTTTTCGAGTAATTAAAGTGTAAATTTTAATAAATAGCTCAAAATTGTACATAATGATTTTAAAAAAAATCGGGTTCGAGTCTGAGAACATTTATCATAGTAATGTATATTTTTTTAATCCATCAGACAGTAGAGATTTCAACGAACAAAAAGCCCACCGACTTTTTTTTTAAAAAAGCAGAAATTTTGGCGCTATTAAGTCAACATAACGTGAAAAAATAAATATTTTAAATCACAAAAATTACAGTGTTTGGGACAAAAAGGTAAGTTTTCACCAAATAAAAAAATATTGTAAGAAAAATAAAAAACCAAAAACTTGGTTATTTGAATTTTTCACATAAATTGTGAGGTTATGTGAAAAAAGTGTAAATACAAAAGTTGTAGATCTTTTTATTACCTACACCCTTAAATTATTTTTCCTTTCATTTTTGTTATATTCTCTTCCTTTTCCAATGGGTTTCATCTTACTATTATTTTTTTTGTTTAAAAAATTATCGACCTTGGTCTATAGTTTCAGCTTGTCAAATGCCTTCGTTGTTCCAAATATCTATAGTAACCAACAGCCACCAGTTTACAATGATGCATCTTCTGATGAGAGTGAATGTTTTTAACGTACTTATGCTCAATATAGTAAAGAAACAAAAGCCGTGGAGAAAGACTTAAATTATGTCTTGGAAATAAAAATATTGTTTGTGGGTACCTACTCGTAAAACGCGGGCCCTCTTCTGGCACGCCTAGATGTGTGGAGAAACGTTCGACCGGCCACGAGAACCCGTGTCGTCACTCGCCATAGGTGCGAACACGTTTGACGCTTTACTTTTGTTTTATTCAAGAAGTATGTATATACACTTTCAATTTACTACTTTTATTATTATCCACATGAAATGAGGCGATATCGGGCAAGTAATTATTATGTCTTGTTTAGCCTATACGCTTAAATGGATTTGTGTCCGTAGCATCTTTGACATTATAACTCAAAGCTATTTATAATGAATACCTACTATGAAAGCGTTCTGACTACAGGGCGTAAAAGCAGTTGGACGATGAATACATTCCCTAATAACTATTTACATACTGTGATACATAAAGTAGCTTGTAAACTATAAATTATACCCATATGGCGTCGTTGTGTCAAGAACCGAACTAAAGCGTTTTGGCCCTGCAAGATGAAAGAAAGGTTTATTTCCAGCCTTCCTTTGTACATAATTCCCTGTAAAACTGTCTATATTTAAATTCGAACACAAATACGAGTGCAATTTTAGAATCGAAATAATGAAAGCGCATTTGCTCTGCATCGCATCAAAATTTCACCGGCCCATTCTATGTTTGAGCCGGGTTTTTTGCCAAAATCAAATTGCGTAGGTACAAAACGTCTAGCAGGTAAAAATAGCTTTCCTAGCTAGCAGACGTTTCCTACGATTTTTTACGGAGGGGGCTTCCACGAGGCCTTGGGATCTGTGGGAATCGTTCCGAGTTGTTTATTCTTTTAATTTGGTGCTGCTCTTAAGATAGATAGCAAGCGTCAAGTGCAGCTTGGGTGACATAATTTTATCTTTTATTGTATACCCCAACGCACACTACTTATTGTTAAGATAATCTAGTTTTTTTTTTAGTCCATCAATGTCATATAACTTTGTGAAGGGACCGATTGACGATAATTCTTTAGTATTTCTTATTATAAATCCAAGCCAACGTCTAGATTTGCCCACAATATGACTAGGAAATTTCCTGTCAAATGAAACTACTAGATCTTTAATATTATCGCTGCAGTTAACTGTTGTTCCAGACATTGGTGCGTATTTTTTCCTATAGATAGATAACACTCGAAGTAGTTTCCACAACCACCAAAACACTTTTACTTCGCTCGTTTTGCCGTCCAAGTTGGCATCATCATCTGTTCGCGAATCACTGATAATAAGTGTTTTCTTACTTGTATGCTCCTTTGCATACTTTAAAGCTTTCTCAATAGCAATCGCCTGAACCGTGTATATGGATGTTTTATTGTGCACCTCTGATGTGTTTTGTTGGGGAATATAAAGAGCGCATCCAGTTCCTTGTTTGTTTTTGGATCCATCTGTATAAATTAAATGAAAATCTTTGTGTTTTCCGTGTATTTTGGGATGATTATTTGTGGATTTTGTTATAGCATATCGTAGTCAAATATGTAGATATGGTTGTTATCCGTCTCTCTTATACTTTCTTCATATTCTCTTGAAGATAAGAATGCTTCACCTAAAGGAGGATTGTTCTTCAGAGACCAGTTATTGGTTAGGCATTCTATCGTCAAGCAACACATTGCATTTGTTCTATGGCTCCTATGTATTCTTAATTTTGATAGGAACTGTTTAGCTAGATATTCTACTCTAATGCTGAATGGAGATTCTTGAGCTTCGGCGAGAATAGTGTGACATGGGGATGATTTCATGATACCCAAACAGATTCTAAGAGTTTTATATGGGATTCTATCTATTATCTTCCTATTTGTATTAGAAGTTGAATAGTAAATTATTATACATCCGTAATCCTATATCTATAAGTCTAATATAGCTTCGGTAAAACATAATTGCTGTTTTTACTTCAGCTCCCCAGTTGGTATCGCATGTTATTTTTAATATATCCATAGCCTTTTCACATCTTGCTTTCACATATTGTATATGTTTTGTCCATAGTAGTTTTTTATCTATGATTATACCTAAATATTTAGTGTGGTCTACGATTCTGAAGGTCATATTACTGACTAAAATATGTTGTGGTGTTTGGAGTCTGTCTTGTACATAACATGATTACCGTCTTTTATTTAAGTTTATTTCAAAACAGTGATTTGTTAACCACCTGCTTAGATTATACACAATGTGTTTTAATTTGGTTATGCATTTCTGATATGATGTTTGTGAAGTATATGTCATCTGCATACTGTATGCATTTTATTTCTTCTTCCCAAAGTTGATAAATAGTGGCTGTGTAAAGATTGAATAATAGAGGGCTAAGTGTAGATCCCTGTGGTAGACCTTGTCGAACTGTTCGAGGACCTATTAAATTGTTGTTGTGATTCCTAATGTATATTTTTCTATTATTATATAAATCTATTATATTACAAATTGTATTGTGTGGATTGCCTTGACACATAAGTTCTTCTTTTAAAATTTTGTAGACTGCCTGGTAAGCCCCTTTTAGGTCTAGGAATAGACACATAAGGTATTAGTTTCTTGAAAATTTACACTGTATATCCGCTACTAGATGTGTAAGGGCTTCTTGAGTACCTCTAACACTCCGAAAGCCATACTGATTTGATGGTAACAGGTTTTTATTTTCATATTTTTAATCATTCGTTCGTAAATTTTAATAAGGCATGTAATTAATGAAATAGGTCTGTACGAACTGAGTAACTGTGTCCTTTCCAAGTTTCCTTGAGGGGAACGATATATTACTATTATACCCGTCTGTTCTGTTTGTTAACCAGAGTTGCAGAGCGATAAGCGATTGATGTCTTTCTCCTTCTTGCAAGTTTTAGACTTTAGACGTTTTATATTCTAGCCCGGCCACTGTTTAGGACGCTTGGCAAATTGCGGCCTTGCCACAACACACTTTGAAGCTAATTTTCTACCAAATTACTCAGGCACAGTGAAAAACTTTCGGCTGACCTTACCGGTGGGCGGTGTCGCATTGTTAGTCGGATCACGGCCTTCTTGGTTTCCGCCGTCCGCGAAGCGAAGAAATCACAAACGAACAACGCATGCCTCCTTTCTTGTTAACAAAAATCTTAATGCAGAGATGTACAGATACTATTGATTAACGTCTGCTGTCTACCTTGCTAGCTGTCTCATTATCATACTTATTTGCGGCAGTCGTCGCTGTGCACGTCATATGGCCTTTCGCGTGAAAACGATATTTGGTCGTAATAATTTTAATCAAGAATGCTAGATTGGTTTGCGCCAATAAGCTTTGGAGACACTTGTTTTGGTTTCCTGTTTGTTTGTATCTCTATGATTGATTGATTTATGACATGTTTGATGGTTCATAATTTTATTGAAATCATTGTTTTATAAATGAAAATATTGTTAGAGAACTAATAAAAGTATTTTTTTATTCAAATTCGTACAAAATTTCTTATTGATTAAAGTAAAATATATTTATAAATTAATTAAATGTATTTTCAAATGTATTACAAGGGTTACAGTAATCATTTTTCTTATGTGTGCCATGGTTTATACATAAAAAGTCTTTGCATTTTAGGCAATAACTGCGCCACTTTGTGTCATCCTTTCTTAAGGGATGGGAGCACGTTCGGGACTGGGGGGCTTAAGATTTTCTTTCTGAGGAAAGACATAGCATCCACAATTCTTTTTGGAATCCGTTAAGGTTTTCATTGTTTTCAATCCTTTTCTTTACATGTGGTTTCATTAGCTCACTGTCGAATTCCAGTAAAAATTACCTTCGGTCAGCTTCTTTGATTTTCCATTCAGGATATTTTCATTTACGCCGGCGAGTTATGCAGATGAATGTTCCCTTATAGTATGGAATATGAAACTGCTGACTACACATAGAACAAGGTCAAGGCCAGAGATTATATATTGTACCTTACATCCCATCATTGTTACTTGCTGTTTGTTTCTAGAACAATAAAGGCCTGTTGTAATTATTTCTTTAAAAAGTTATTAGTTAATTTTTAAAAACAAAGTTGTTTCCGCAAAACGCGTAACTGGTGTCAGAAGTGGGATATAAGTAAAGTCGTTTCCGATAATCGAAAAGACGCTGGTTTCAACCGCTTGCTTCGAATATCCGTACTATGTTTTTCTGTGTTGGGATTGGGCAAAAGAGCAGGGGGATATCTGCTTTATTTTTTCGCACCGTTTGTATAGTAGTTTGTATGATGTAAGGTTTAACAAAGACAAGCCGAGGCGAAATACCATCTGCACATGCCTGTAAAAGGGGTATCGTTTTGACAGCCTCAATCCACATGCGGCGTCTAGCTTGGCCACAGCTCGCGTTTGAAATTATGCCAACGGATTTGAGGCGAGTCATGGCAGTCAAAGCCACTTCTTCTAGATGTAGATCTAGCGGTGGAAGACACAGCATTACCTCCATTGCTCTCGTTGGTGTTGTTCGCATAGCTGCGGTTATGCTCAGACAGGCAACTCTTTGTACCTGGCATAGCTTGAGTTTTGCTGTTATTTGTTGACTCTTGGGCCAACAGACAACAGCTCCATCATTGGTCTTATGATAGCAGTGTATATCCACATGACCACCCTGGGTATCATTCCCCAGGTTTTCCCTATGGTTCTGCGACACTGCTCATATGATATGTAGGCCTTATTTATTCTTCATTCCAGGTGAAGATTCCAGTTTAGTTTGGCATCGAAGGTGACACCCAAGTATTTCACCTGTGGAGCAAAATTTAATGCTGTATTTAGGAAAACCTGGTTCCAGCTCCAGTTTTATTTTTCTTGTGAAGAGTACCATTTCCGTCTTCCTGGGGTTGACGGATAAGGCATGCTCCTCACACCAATTTTCGATTACTCTTAGGGCCATCTGCATTCTCTGGCAGAGGGCTCCTTCGAATTTTCCATTAAGTAGTATCGTTAGGTCATCTGCGTATGCAATTGTGTAGAATCCTTCCACGTTGAGGTGGTTTAGGAGGCTGTCAAGAACCAGATTCCATAGCAGTGGTGATAAAACACCTCCCTGCGGAGAGCCTTTCGCAACCAGTCCTCTTATGACCGTGTCTCCTGCACTGATTTATACTGCTCTTTTAGAGAGAGCTTGTTGGATATCCAGCTGCCCACAATATGAGGAACGTTCCTGTGTGATAGAACCGCTGTGGGAATGGTAGTAGTATCTTCCATATTTTCGACATAATCACTTTGTTCGGAGGCGACAGACACGTCGTCTGCAAAATTTTCAGCATTCTCGTCACTATCTAATTCACCCAAATATTCCAATGCTAATTGTCTGTCAGACTAAATTCAAATAAAACTCACGTTTAGACATTCTGACAGTAATTCGTTATGCGACAATTTGGAGTCCAAGGAATTTGGAATCGAGAAAAAATGCAGATAGTCAAAAACATAGAGTGAAGTTAATATGTCTAAAGACTTTATAAGTTCCAAGAAGGTTTTTTATAAAATATGCTGAAGGGATTTTATTGGTTAATAAAAATGTCTCAAATTATATGCAGTTTTATAGCCCGTGGGGTACAAAATGTACCTCCTTGGTACGACAAAGGTTAAAAAGACTTTTTTAGGCTTTTCCCTTTAAAAAATGCATACGACTTAATATTTAGTTTTATGTGTTTATTTTTATTCATACCATTGTTTCAAATCTTGCGACAGCTTTTTCAACTATAGTAGAGTCCCAATTAAACTGTCACTGACGTAATTAATGCAGGTTATAAGGACTATAAAGCACAATTAAAAACGATTATTAAAGAGTAACAAAAACTTTAAACAGTTTTTTATATTTATACATAAATTGTGTAACAAATGTTCGAGAAAATCTGTCATCTGTCAAAAATGTTACCTGGTGATAAGTTGTTGGTAGATTTGAGATCATACAGCTTAGGCTTAAGAGACCTTTTTTTTAGAAAACATCAGAACAAACCTGAGTAACGTCGCTTGTGGAAATATAGAGGAGACAGATGGTAGAATTTTTCTCAGAAGCCGCCAGTGTTTTTTACATTGCTCCAACATTATTAGAATTAACTGAACACCTATCCAGAGTGTCCTAAAATCATAAAAATCATTTATTGTTTTCAATCCTTTTCTTTACATGTGGTTTTATTAGCTCACTGCCTGATTCCAGTAAAATTCGTAAAATTACACTAATTAAGTAGTACCTAGTTAATTTCATATTTTATAATAAGTACAGGTAGGTACTATTTGTAACATAGAAATATGAGAGATAAAAACCCGAGCAAAAAAACCCTCAGTATATAGATAAAAAGAGCCATATTTTATAATAAGTACAGGTAGGTACTATTTGTAACATAGAAATATGAGAGATAAAAACCCGAGCAAAAAAACCCTCAGTATATAGATAAAAAGAGCCGCCTTCACACGTGCTGCCGCATTTTTAGCAGCGTTGTCAAGTATGACCGATCTCGAGGAATTTAAGGAAAAACAAACAATGATTTTATACACATCGCCCATCACATTATAACATGTATAACAAAATATTGAGCACACTATCATACTACACCTTTCGTCATATCATAAAACAATTGGATGGTGAATGTGATGCATAATAAGAATGTTTCCTATTCAAATATTACGGATCCATTTTACACGTTCCTCGGCCGTGTCACATCGGCATCATTGGCATTCACTTGGATGGCTAATACCATCGAACGTTCTAACTCGTGTGGTAAAGTGGGTAAAGCCAAGAATAGAAGAATAGAAATACAAGTAATACAGTTTCTTTAATTTAGCGTATTATTTTGATGGGTTTTGTGTTAAAATTGATTAGTTATTAGTACTTTACTTTATAGTGACGATTTTAGCTTGCTGTAAGAAAAGATATACTGCCCCGATCTCCCATTGCGGAAATTGTGGGTATCCTTTGAAAATTTTTGGTGTCTCATTTCGATGTTACAAACAGTAAGTGAACAATGCAAAATATTAAAAAATAATTCGTTACTTAACTATACGAGTATATATGAGTACTAAAATAAACTTTGTAGCCCCTGATAACGGTAAGTATACCGAAACGTACGTAGGACAGTAAAAGAGTTTAATGTAATGTGATCCAAGGAAATATTTTCAAACATTCAGGACCAAAGGAAATACGAACGGGAGGTCTTTCTGGCTAAAGCAGGCTTCTCCGTCCGCGAAACCCATGTTAGGCTTTACATAAGGCAAATACGCGGTTATCCTACTATAAATAATTAGTTTGCCATTAACGGTAATACTGAAAACAACAATTATACAACGAAAGTGCGTGAAACAGATAAACCCAGCGACCGGCCTCAAAAACAGCGTGTTCGTGTGGTCTATGATATTTCAAGTGAAAGCTGCGGGCGGATAGTCCCTCGCCAGGTGTTCTACTTAACCATTACTAGTTTTACTTAGACCTTCTACCTGTTTTATGGGACCGGACAACACAAAACACTACCTGTACGCTTTTGTTCAGACGATTTGGAGGCCTGTTCTTCGGGCAAGAAGTTTCATTTTACCGGCAAAACAGGCCCGAGACGCTAGAGGTTCAGGATCAAATGACCTTGGGAATTTCATTGAAAAACTATGCTATACAGGGTGCTTATTCTGCAGGGACCTCTCCAAAATAGAGAGAGTGTCAAAAGAGAGATATATGTTTTAAAAAAACAACATTAACGTTTGTTAGATTCTTTATATTACCGTATGATTAACATTGGCTTACAATGTAAGAATACATGACAATGTAAAGAAATTCTATGGCTACGACACAAATTACCTAAGTAGTTCCTAGTTTGCGCAAAATAAATAAATTATTCATTCGTGTAGAGTGTGAAGAAATGTACAGTATTAAGTAGGGTGGTGTGAATATGACAAACGCATTCATCAACGACGGCGACGCCTCTATTAAAAGGGCGCTGCGTTGATGCTAATAATAAGCGAATGAGAAGTGTCGCTTCCCAGGCTAAATGCGTCCGAACAAGGTGCCGCTCGAAATAGATTAATCTGCGGAGTTTCGCACACAGAGCTTCGAACTTTTCGAGGCCATACCAACACAATGCTTTCCGTGAGCCAAGTGTAAAAGTAAGATAAAGACACGGGTGACATGTAGAAGTGACCGATATTAAATGCCGATAATGAGGGTAATGCAGGATATGTGCACCAGGGACCTCAAACGGATCCCGTTTATTTTCGATGTTAGGATATTGAACTTGGTTTACGTCCAAGGCGGCTCTGGACGCCGCAGGTTCAAGGTCTCCGAGCGTTTCTTTCTTTGCCCCCGATTGCGTATCTTTCCGGCAGGCTGTAATATGGAGAGAAGGATTTGCTGTTCAAATTCAGAACGTCTCTAATATCTATATTAAGTCTGTACAAATTTTTTTAACAAGTCGTCAGTGGTGGTAACTTTTTACATTGCAAAAATTTATTTTCCACGATAAACCAACTTACCAAGTTTACGCGAGGTTTGTTTTGTTTTAGCCCTTTAAAGAAACGATTATATAATGTTAGTTGTCGCATTTATAAAGAATCTATCTTGGATCTGAACTCCGAAAACCCCATCTTGGCCGTGGAAAAATGTAGTCGTTATACCAAAAATATAGGGTCTGAAGTGTTTTACTGCCCAAACTATAGCTAATACTTCGCGTTCCATTGTACTGTATTTAGATTCAGCATTACAGAGTGTTAGATAAGCATAAGCCATAAGTAGGTCTTTCAAAGTTCGAAACGAATCGTCTATAATAACATATTATAACATGCGAGTCGTAAGAAATATTTTATATCCTTTTATAGAGTTTTGGGTTGTGAAAAATTTTGAATGCAATCTATTTTTGGGTTTGGTTTTAAATAAGCGACTTCTTTTCTTAGAAATTCACATATATCAGGTTGAAATTTAAGTTAACTTTTTGGAGTCGTTTAAATACTTCGGTTAAACGGGAAATATGTTCGTGTATAATTAAATTAAAAAGTCAAATAAATTTAAAAAATCGTGTCGGGGAATAAATTATAATATCGCCCATAATACTATAGGCTAGACAGCGTCCGTTTTGAAAACCTAAAAAAATATTATTACTTCACGTCTACATTCCATTAGTCTTTTGACTGTAGACGGAGCATTTTTAAGTCCAAATGGTATTCGCATACCATTCGGACTTAAAAATGCGGATACGGACTTTAGCACTCATATTGATGAGTGCTAAAGGTATAAAAAATAGCGTAGTTTCCTAAAATTTAAACTCATTCGCCTACTCATTCACATTTAATATTTATTTTAATAAAATATGTATTCATCAAACTCTGAATCAATCCATTTACAACACTTATTGCAATAGACAGATAAGATTTAGACTGATTTGCATATATACACAAATGTATTCGAATTTAATGTTGACGTGCGTTTTATCGATCGTAAATATTAATAAACAATAAAATTTGCTTCAGGACACGTTCAGGATATAGACAACATCGCAAGACAACATTCGCTTTGTACCGTTGTTCTGTCAAAATCGGTCTAAAAATAAGGCTGGTGCGTCGTTGGATTTGTAGGCCACACAAATAGCCATGGAGGATTATTAAGTTTGGTAGTTGAACAAAAACGAGTACAAAAATAAATACGTCTAAAATATTTACGTATACCTGCACTGTTTAAGAACACACATATTGTTTTAATGTTTTTAGTTCATTTGCACATATAAATAGGTACGAGTAGGTACTTACTGAAATTTATTTCTTCTGTTACAAAGAAAAATATTAGTAGGCCTGTCACTGAAGACGTTCAAAGGCAGTAATTGTTCTAAAAAAATGTAAAAGTTTTCAAAAGTTTACATAAGGTTGGAGATTACTAAAACTAAATTCCATTTTGTAACCCTTGTGTTAAAATTTGAAAACTTTTGGGTTATTCATATATCTTTTTTGTCTTCAGTGACTGGCCTTAAGTTATTTCCTGAATTTCTTTCCTAGGTTTATTTAGAATATATTGTTTGGTTTTATGTTTTAATTTGTTTAATTAAAAACAGAAATAAATGTCAAAAGTAAACAGAAATAAACAACATCGCAGTCATGAAATGGCTTTAGATTGCGTCGTAAATACCTACTTGCATTAGCCTATGATTCATCTTGTCTCGAAAATACTAACACAAAAATGCGTTTTCTTAAAGCAAAAGAATCACGAAAACATCCCGTGCTCTATTATTATTCGAGTTCTGAGTATGTCTTAAGTTCTAACCACCAGTTGTAACCGAGATGGTGCCGAAATAGTTTGATGATTAAAAATAGTATTTTTTCTGTCTATAAATAAGTTTCGGTCTTAAATATAGCGGCATTGTCTATACCTGTCGCACGTGTTGACTATTTATATTACCGGTTGACATTCGCCCCGTTCTGGCAATGAATAAATATACATATAGTTTTAGTTTCCCAATTGTTTTACACTGTAATATATAGTTGTACTTTAACTTCGAACGTATTTTTAATTTTCGTCATATGTCATAGTCAACATATATAATAAAAATATAGTTTTCTGTGGTAATTATTGTGAAACGATACTATTTCTTTGTTTTTTTTCCAGGGCTGTGACCGACCCGCGGGACGGCAGGCGGGTGGCCCTCAAGAAGTTACCGAAAGTGTTCCAATCCTTAGTTTCCTCAAAGAGAGTGTTCCGAGAGCTGAAAATGCTATGCTTCTTCAAACATGAAAACGTAAGTATAGCGGTTCAGCTATGCCGTTTCAAATGCAAATCGCCCGTATTTAATTTTATGTGAATCATCGCGAAAGGAGGCCATTCATAATGGTTTCACATGATCCCCTCTTACTACCTCGATACTATAAGTAGACCGGTACAGGGTGCCTCGTTAAACGAGACCGTTTTAACATATCTTTTTGGGTCCCAGTTTCGTTTGTATTTTTTTACGCACAATCATGATGCAAATAGTATGTTAGCTTCGGCGACCAATACTCCGTCCGTCTGCCGCATGACGTCGCATGTGTAACCAAAATCGCGCTAGGTGCTAATATCATTGCGTTTGCCGCATAACAAGATGGCAAACGTTTTTGCATTTTATGGTCCGTTTCTTCTTAAACTCGGAGATTTTTGAAGTCCACATATTTTTGCGGCTCTGGGATATATGGCTGATGAAGAATTCCGCTACTTACGGTCCAATTATAAATTGAAAATCTGAATCTAGACATTTCTGGGTAGTACATCCCGAATTTTTTGTTCAGATAATTCGAAATAGCGGATGGATTAGGGCACTTATGGTCGAATTGGACTCAAAATCGTCTCGGAAATTTTGGTGTCGCAGATAATGAATTGTTGTCAAAACAAATACTCAAGATGGCGCGTGGATTTTGCCATTTATGATTCTTACTATTTAAACGGAGACATAAAATAAATATCTACGTCTGAAAATTAAAATCTGAAAACATTGTGCTGCACCTACGAAAATATCAAGAAACAAACAAGCGCAGCAATAAAATTAACACAGATATTAAAATTTGGTGGTCTTTGGCCACCAAGCAACTGATTTTTTGAGCTTTCATGTCATGCCGTCTGTCTGTGTATCAAAGTTCCTTATCGATTAACGGTTGAATATGTCAGTACCCTAAATTAGTAGGGATATCAGTTAGTTAGCGGTTAAGGATATAGAGTTCAAATTTGGCACCCCTTTGAAGGTCTATAAAACCCAAAAATACAGTTAAATTACATGGACAAGGACATATGAAAGATTTTGAAAAATTGGAAAACTTCGAGGTTATGTCGGATTGAACCAATAGTGAACATTAACTAAATAAATTTCATTTATTCCATAATAGAAATAGCGTCATGCATAACGAGAAACTGACTGCTCATAAGCAACTTTTTGAGTACGGCGTTTTAATGTTTGTAATCGAATGAGGCTTTCCAGCGTTCCCTTATTGCTGCGCTGATCGGTGGTTTAAAGTTACCCAGATCGTGGGCGCAAATGCGGCCAGCAAAACAATAATATGTCGCGCAACTCGCTAACCATTGTGGTCAGAACGAGGGGTAAAATGTTATATATAATATTATTATTGACTGTATACCTATATTTTTTCTAGGTAAATTTATTTTATATATAATATATATACTACAATAGATATAAGAGTTGCCAAGACTGCCTAAGTTGCTATGGTCAGATATCTGAAATATATATTTTTTTTCAGGTTCTTTCTGCGTTAGATATCCTTCAGCCCCCTCA
This sequence comes from Tetropium fuscum, assembly GCA_964058915.1. Lineage (NCBI taxonomy): Eukaryota > Metazoa > Arthropoda > Insecta > Coleoptera > Cerambycidae > Tetropium > Tetropium fuscum. The sequence continues at coordinate 6,608 of CAXKVY010000501.1, read as the reverse complement.
TCTCGACTTCTTCCAAGAAATGTATCCTTTTTTAAGCACATTGATGAGAGTGCGTAAGTGCTTTAATTAATGAATGTTCTGCTTACCTTTAAGTCAATTATTATCTAACTACTTTTAGGGTGCGAGGAAAAATGTGCCTTTAACAGTAAAACACCCACGCAGCTCGCGGAAAATTACCCCAGCTGGGCAATTTGACTTAAAATATCCGCATTGCCTCAAATAAGTATTTGGCATTTTATTAAGATTAACTCGAATTTGCTAACGCGTTAACCTCTGGGGTCGAAACTGGCAGAACGCAAGAGTTTTTAATTTACAACTTCCGCTGGCGCTTAATTGCCTATTAAGCGACTTAATTCAGTGGTTCATTCACTGCCACTAACGCTCAAGATACATAATTAAGATATACTTTCATAAATATATGGCGTATGTACCTACGCGTTCTATAATGCCGGACGTAGCATGGGCGGCCGGTCTCTACACCTGGGTTAAGAAGACATTGAGCAAGGGGCGATTGGTCAAATTGGCGCAGTCGGCCGAACCTGAAACGTTGATTTTGACTGGACATTCCGAATATAAGAAATTTTGCTCTTTATTTATTGTTGTCACCGATCGGTATCTTATTTTCACGAGGTATCACGAGGTGGGATGTTATGTTACCTGTCAATCGGTCTGTGGGTCTGTCAATAGTCCAGGAAATAAGAGATACGGTTCCCATTTTAAGATGATAGTACTCAAGGGGCGATTGGTGAAATTGACGCAGTCGGCCGAACCTGAAACTTCGTTGATTTTGACTGGTCGTTTTGAAAATAAGAAATTTTGCCGTTTGTTTATTGTTGTCACCGATCGGTATCTTATTTTCCTGTACTATAAATTACCTATTATTGCGTTTGCCTTGATTTCTTACATTGGCGTCGCCAATGAAACAAAGTCTGCACAAGATGGGATGTTATGTTACCTGTCAATTGGTCTGTGGAGAGTATAAGTCTCACCATAACTGCGAACATACATCTAATAGTCCAGGAAATAAGAGAGACGGTTCCCATGTTAAGAAGGCATTACTCAAGGGGCGATTGGTCAAATTGGCGCAGTCGGCCGAACCTGAAACTTTCATTTTGACAGGTGGTTTTGAAAATAAGGAATTTTGCCGTTTGTTTATTGTTGTCACCGATCGGTATCTTATTTTCCTGGACTATAAATTACCTATTATTGCGTTTGCCTTGATTTCTTACATTGCCGTCGCCAATGAAACAAAGTCTGCACAATGTGGGATGTTGTGTTACCTGTCAATCGGTCTGTGGACAGTATAAGTCTCACCATAACTGCGATCATACATCTAATAGTCCAGGAAATAAGACAGACGGTTCCCATGTTGAGATGACATTACTCAAGGGGCGATTGGTCAAATTGGCGCAGTCGGCCGAACCTGAAACTTTGATTTTGACTGGTCGTTTTGAAAATAAGAAATTTTGCCGTTTGTTTATTGTTGTCTCCGATCGGTATCTTATTTTCCTGGACTATGAATGGCCTATTATTGCGTTTGCCTTGATGTCCGTCGCCAATAAAACAAAATCCACACAATGTGGGATGTTACCTGTCAATCGGTCTGTGGACAGTATGAATAAAGAAACTGATCCTTCTATTTGACAAGCTTCAATATCTGGCTAAGTTTCCAATATGACGGAAATTAGTGGACGAAATATTGCCATCGAGGAAAAGGATGTGATATTTACATTATGTCAACACAGGCGTGTTGGCCGTCATTGTGCGCGCTCGGTTTAAAAATAAATGCTCCACTCAAGTTACGGTGCAGTGTTGGAATTCGTTTGGGGGGTTGCCACTCAGGTAGCGGGCCTAGGGTGGATTTAAATTATCTGGAAAAGTTAATGAACCCAAACCGAACTGCTATCCCACATATCTATCTGTCTGTCGAAAACATTTACGTGTTTGGCCTGCACCGATCGGTCTCGCTGTGAAATGTGTCAAGTGGAGAAGCCCCGTTGAAAGATAAATAATATTTATGTAATGGCTGGAAGTGCACGTGTATGGAAGTTATAAAACGTCTGTGTAGGACACTGAAAATATAAGTACTAATTGGACCCCCTTATGCAATAAGTAACCAAATGCCAGCCATAACAGTTTTGCATAATTTAGCAGACAAATGTATTTCCATATAAAAATTATAACAGTTTTAAATAAAAAGCGAAATTGATATTTTGTAATTTTATTACCAACAAAAGATTATGTAAGTACAAAAGAAGGGGAACCAAAATTTTTAAAATTGAGAAAAAAATGTCACTTGGTTCTTTGTTCCGTATTTGAATACATATTTTTTTAAACTTTGGAATACAAAACTCTATAATAATATGTGACAAGAAAATGTTTATCATGCATTGTCAATTTCTACCTCAAAATCTAGGGTTGCGACATTGTATCCGTCAATGTCTTCTTCAATTGTGGGATCACCTGTTGATTGCAAATCAAATTGTTGTGTCCGATTTCTTCCCACTTCCCCTTTTACTTGCGCCCAGATCAATTCAATGGGGTCAGCAATGTGACTCCATACGTCAATTGTCCAGCCTTCAATCGCAGCTTGCCGTTCAACTTTCACGTTTCCATCCTGCCAGACTCTCTTCACTCTTCACTTCAACTTCGTTAACCCGTGTTTCGTCAGTGTAATAAATTTTCCGCCCTTCGTTCGATACTTTTTTATTTTTCGAAGGTAATCCATCCGCAGTCCTGTGAAGCTGGCGCTGCTTTTGTTAAAAATCATCCTTTTCTTGGGAGTTCCCAATAGAAACAAAAGAGTTCAGGAGTTCAATGTGAAAAACAGCAATAGTTCTAGCAATTTAGGTCGAGAAAAATTTCTATCGGAATAAATGCCATTTTTATTACAAATTTCATGATTGAAAAAAATCGAGATTTTTTGAAAAAAAACTCCAAATTCACTATAGAAAAATAAAAGATTTTTGTAACCAATTTCGAAGGAGTTCAAGGGGTTTCTGAAAAATGGCATTTTTTCTCACTGAGTAAGGAAAATTTAATTTTTACTTCATTTATTTTAGTAAATTCATTTTATTAACATTCCATCTCATTCTGAACTCTCATCAGAAGCCCTTTCAACTCCTTCGAAATTTCTTTTAATAAAAATCGCGCATTTTTCGATGGTATAATTTACAATAAAAATCGCATTTATCGCGATATAACTTTTTTTTGGGATTCTATCGAACTCTTCAATCGATATTGCATAGAAGAAAATTAAAAACAATTTTTTTTAGAAAACATTTTTTTTTAATTACTTGCTATTGTTTTTTTTGTTGTGAACTCCTGAACTTCTTTTTCTCTACCGAAAAAATCATCGTGAACTCTTTTTCGTTTCGTTCGTTGATATCAGGCGGCCCCGGATCTGGGGGGCAAACCTGGGCACCCACCCCGTGCGGCACTTGTTGAAAATAAAAAAACTTGCTCCGCAAAGCGCCTAGCATGCAGCGTACGTTATTCTATCAATTATTCATTTGATTTTCAAACGCCCAGTTATATATTTGCGAGCTTTTTAAAAAGTAATTTATCTCAAACGCTGGAGAGCGGGGGCGCCACTATCAAGTTTCTGCCCCGGTTCGAAAAAATCGTAAATCCATTGCATATATAAAGATTTTGTGTACTCGCGCAAGATACGGAGCGGGGTCCTTAATTTATTTAAGTCTTAACTCCCCACGCCACTAATTCCTATTTATTATATAGGTCTTGCAAATTCAATTTGATGTTCCTTACTTGACCTTCGCCACTTTCCTCCTTTGATTATTTAAGACTTAACAGGGCCACCAGATCGGCACAAGTAAACATCTTGCGTTTTTTTGTTTTGAATATTACTTAATAGTAGTAGCCGCGGAACGTGTCGCGTTGGCAAAGTATCATATAGTTTCGCGACCTTGGCAATATTATTTCTGTTGGCGAAAAAGCCTTCTATTCACACGCCCGCGATAATCATCAAACGGTAATTAGTATTCCCAGGAATGCACACCTGGAAATTCTAAAATAATATTACAAAACAGCTCGAGTCGATTTTTATTAAGTAATATCCACGAACGTTTCGCATTGGGCCTTGTTTTTGCCCGCTACGGAACAATGCATATTTCTGCAACGGTTGCTGGGATTTTTTTAAAGCGATATATTGTTAGCCCATTTCGGTCGATGATAAATTTAAATATCCCCGACTGCATTGGCTTATTTCGCCTCGTTATCGGCCATCTGGTGTGTGGTAACGGCACCTACGACCCAACGGAATGGAGCTGGGGTCGGGGTGGGCCTGGTGTGTAATGCTAGAAGGGTGTGACGTCAGCAAACACGTGTGGACGTTCGCATTTGGAAATACTGTACGAACGGACGAGTAATATTTATCTGTACTGTTGGGATTACGAGTTATTGGTTTGGGAACGACACAAGAGCGTTTAAAATGGCTTAATTTTTTTTTCGGTTTACTAAAAACCCCGTGCTCTGATATCGAAAATGGTCAATTATCTCCTAAAGTATGATAGCTGTCGAAAAATCGTAAGAATAAAAATTTTAGGGTATTACAAAATCTATTAAAACAAACATCAAGATAAAAGAATCAAGTATACAGGATCAGTCAAAGAGTCATGTTGAAACAAAGTTGATTTTTCTTTAATAGAATACCCCGTATATTATTCCACATTTCAATTCTTCTCTAAATTCTGAACAGAGTTCATTCTGAAAGTAACTTCTTGCTACTCTCAAATTTATAAAAGAAAAAGGGTCCCAAATTGTGGATATTTTTACTTTGCTCGACGCGCGTTTCGCCAACCAAGTTGGCATCATCCGGAGACGATTAAAACTGCTTCAATCGTCTCCGTATGGTGCCTTGGTTGGCGAAACGCGCGTCGAGCAAAGTAAACAAAAAAAAACGACTTCGAGGGTTATTATTACATCAAAGGTTCCAGCCCTATCCAGATATTTATTTTGAAAATAACACATGTTTTACAAGAAAATACATAAAAAACGATGATTATTCAGGGTTGATAGGGATTCAGGGTTGATAGGGATAGGGTTGATGCATGAAACGAAAAAATGTATGTTTTAATGAATGTCTCTTCTTCTGTCTCGAATCTTCTTTGGAATTCTAATTTATAAGGTGCTCAAAGTGTCCACCATTAATGAATTTGCTGAACAAAATTTTGTAGTGAATCTAAAAGGGCGTTTGGAGGAATAGTGGAAATTTCATGACATTTTCATTCAATTTGTCCATTTGTCCATTTTTTATATCGACTTATGATTTATGGCCCTCTGTTGTATAAAATTTATTGGATTTTCCACCACATCTAGACCATGAAATTTTCTTAAAGAATATGTGATATTTTATCTTCAACCGTTCAAAAGCTAGAGCAGTTTTAACTTGTGCCTGTAATTTCCGAGATTTTGGAGAAAAAACGCAGTGGATTAACAGATAATACGAAAGCTGTTTTTTTTTTAAATTTTGCCCAGAATACAGCATCTTAGGTCTCGGAAAAGACCACATCTTGGTTTAAGTTATTGTGTAAAAAGAGTTACTGCGGAAAAAACATTTTTTTTTAAATCATCAATCGGGCCTAACTTCACAAGTCGCTGAAATCTAAGTGGAAGTGTTTTGGGGGTTGAAAATAATGCTAATCGTTTGACCCCACTACTCAAAGAAGTTTGGCCACATCCTAGTTTCGTTAGATACACCCCCTAGCTACCATCTCGAAGCATTTGGTCGCAATTATATGTTACAGAACCACATCTTTGCCGGGGGACCTGGGGCTAGGTCCATTTTTATGATAATGGCATCTTATATTTTCCAGAAGATATAGAAACGTAAGACCAGCAAAGTCTCGTTAGAATTTTTTTTTTGTAAAATTGTCAGTCGTGGCGAACTTCACATGTCTCTTAAATACAAGGGGCATGTTTTAGGGGTTGGAAAAGTTACAGATCGTTTCTTCCACCATCTTGAATATTGATTAGTAGGCGGAGCAAAGTGAGAGTGACTGCCTCCACTCCATCTCTGACGGCAGCTGAGAATATGTTGGTGGTGGGGGGAGTTAGAACTCTCCTTATATCACTACTTATAAATCTCTTGAACGGTTGAAGATATAATACTAAAATATATGATATTCTTGAAAATATCATATATTTAGTAGGACGAAAAGTTAGCTGATTTAAATAAGGTAAAAAAGTTTTAGTCATATTTTCTGAATTTTGGGCGTGAATATATCAGAAACTATGCGAGATTGCGAATTAATGAATAGAGACTATTTTTTTCACATTTTGTTAGCTCTAATTTTATATGGAGGCCTTATCACTAGGGGGCACAGTTTCCGATACATAACCAATAGAATAGACCAACGATTTCTATTAGGTAAATAAGCTCTGTTTGTTATTTTGCACCCAGATAGGGTTCGCCTAGAGCATTGATAATTCAAGCGACGTATCCAGTCGTTGGAGTAATGAACCGGTGGATCGGGTGCATGTACCAAATGGATATTTCCCGTGCAGTTAAATTCTGATGACTCGTGGGCTGAGTAATTATCGACGACCTTATGCATTTTTAACGAACGAAATAGCCAGACCATTTTATT
>CAXKVY010000500.1:0-76337 GCA_964058915.1 Tetropium fuscum | reverse complement strand
TCAAATATGTAAATAATATCTTAGTAATCTTAGTACAATCAATGGAGGAAAAATAGATCGATTACATCGTGTAGTTCTGATTGTTTGCATTGTGGTAAGGGGAGTATCCTTAAAAACCTGGACCCTGAATTTCCTAAACAACTTGCAATAGAGCGTGTAAATGTACTTTTTCCCAGTTCTTTGCGATTATCTCGAAAAATGTTGGTCCTACCGAAATGTGTCCGTCATGTAAAAAATTAATCTACGTAAAATTCCCCACAAAAATGGTTCAAAAGATAATGGGGAAAGAAAAATGAATTTTTAGGAAATTTTCATCGCTGATCTTCTACCGTCAAACGGTCTGTACTAAAATGCCGTTAATAGATATGAAGTTAATAAATATTACCTTTTATGCCATGTACCCAGACGTATCTATATTATTTGGTCCATCGTCTCCCCCGTTACAAAATTCGTGTAACGTGGCAATTTAAAAATCTTTTCGAGAAACCAACTGGTCCTCCGTGGCAGACCTTAATACAATGTACCCGTATTGCTAAGTATACGTGATTAAATAAAATAAATAGAAAATAAATAACCGAAGCTATGGGATTCGAACGTTTGACCTATAGCATACGAGCCACGCATTTTACGGGTGAGCTACGACCGGTTGTAGCAAGCGTCTGTTGAACTAAATAATTGAATTATTTCAGCGAAGCGTACCGAATTCCAGTGAAAAGCCGTCGCAAATGTCATTCCAATTGCGATATATATAAACGGGATTTTAGTACACGACCGTTTAACGGTAGTTTAAGTATAAACTTTGCTGTAAACTTTATAAGTATTAAACAGTATAAACGTTGTTATTTTTAATGGAACATCCTATATAATATTAGAAATTTAGATTTCCCAGAAAATTCTAGGTCCAAAATATGTAGCATACCCTATATCTATCTCTAATAGTTTTCGAGAAAATGGCGGTTGAAAATGTTATATCAATGATAAATTTATATTATTTTCCATCGTTCGCCGATATTATATTGTATTGCACATTAAAATGCACTACTCCATCGCGAATGACCGTTACAGATTACAGAATACGCGCGAAATACCCGCAAACCCGCCAAGGGAATCGAACGTTTGCGACCGTTTTAACGAAACACAGACGGCGCGTCTTTCCAATAAGTTAAAAAGAGATATACTGCTGGCATATCCGACCTTGGGACTACAATAGAGCGGTTTTGCCGCTTTCAACTATCAAAATAAATGTTTACGGGATTGCCATAATTAAAGTAGACGAAAATAAATGTGAAAATGATAAAAACATTTTCTGCCAAATGTTGCGTTGTTCGTTCTTCGTTCGTAATAGCGTCCAAAGTTAGGACAGCTCGCGTGTGTAGAAAATTGTAAATTTTAATTGTTAAAAATAAGTGTAAGTAAACAAATCTGTGCAACGGTGTAAGAATACCAAAGGGAAATATGTTTGAGAAAATTTAAACAGTGTATTAAGTGGTTTTTGGGTCGAAAATACGACATTTCAAGTGTAGCGTCTCCAGGCAGAGTTTACAAGATGTAGAAGAGTACAGCAAACATAGCAGATAATGCAGTAAATATTTCCACATATAAATAAACAGTGAGTAGAGAAGCACAAGATTTACAATTTAATAAGAATTCAACCCAGTAAATAAACAAGCCTCGCTTCGAGCGTTGAATGAAGGCTTCGAGTATAGCCGATTTCCAGAGTGCGGTGTAATACCGATAGATGGCAGCAGGTGTGCTGAAGAAGTTAGCAGCGTAGTGAAAGTGCACCATCATTCCAAGAGAGGGCAGCTAGTAGCAGGCTCCAGCCCAAAAGTAAATAAACAAGTGAAGTGAGATTAATAAATATTGTGTTGTGCTACGTAAATAAAAAGGATTATAAAAAACGTCTTAAGGTAATAACCATTTTCAAACAATTTTAATTTTAAGGATACATTGTTCCAGAGGCTCATGCCCATGTAATTAGTTCCCCTTTCAAGTTACGTAGGTTTTGGCGTAGGATATTAATAAGTTTTTAAAGTTTGAGTGTCTATCTTGCATTATAATTTACATATGTGTAGACAAACATACTTCCGCTTTGCAATATAATTTGCAAAATTCATAATTTTCTTCTTTGTGTTTTGCATTTAATTGTCGTTTAGACAAATTAATATTTTTTATATTAATAAACTCAACTTTTTTATATTAATAAACTCAATATTATATATGTAGTTTCTGCGTTATTATTATTCCCATTTCAATCCTTCATATAAAATATCTTAGATTCATTTACCAGTCAAAATAATTTCAAACAGTGCAAAATATAGAGGCCTAATTGAACCTCCCCTAACGGACCATAGATTACTTATGCTCTACAGTGAACCTTCCTCAAAATAAATAAGTGTTTTTAGAACTGGCGCCCTTGGGAAGGAAGCAATAGGAAAGAGACAGCGTCAGGATACTTACGCTGTCTCTTCCCTATTGCTTACCTTATCAGGTGTTTCTTTCCTGTGCGATCACTGAAATTATCTCTGTTATCAGATCTAATAGTAATACCTTATTATATTTTAAATTTTAACACCATTACTTAATATTACAAATATCATCCAACAACGTAGAACCCACAAAACGTTCGATGGTATTAGGCAATTTAGGCATCCAAATGAATGCCAATGATGCCGATATGACACGGCTGAGGAATGTGTAAAATGGATCCGTAATATTTGAATGGGAAACATTATTATTCTGCATCACATTCACCATCCAATTATTTTATGATATGACGAAACGTCGACCATACATTGACATATGACGTCGACCTTACATTGCTTTGGCTTCCCTTCGGTTTTTTCTTACCTCTCCATATACTAATAACATATCACTTTGACGCTTGCGCCTAAACACAGCTATTTTTAATAAGATAACACAAACGCTTACTAAAAGGTAAATCAATAATAAAACGCAAAAATTAAATGACAACTGCCCAGAGAAACTGTTAAATAATGCAGCAGTACTGTCAAAATATATATGAAAATCGGTAAATAGTTCTTTTGTTTTACACAGCCCTCCCGAATAAAGTCATAATATAATAAAGATGTGATATAATATTTTCGAAATTGGAATTATTCACTTTTCTAAAAACTACCATAAATCTTGGATATCTTGAGATACCAACAGTGAGCGTTTAAAAATGGGACACCGGGTATAACTATAGTGTTGCTTTAATATCGAGCCTATATGCTCTATTAAGCTATCCTGATAGAGCTTGAGAATATGTCAAAAAAAATGTTAATTACCGTTTCCAAAAATAAAATAATTTAGGGTATTCTCTCATTTAAGTATAGATTAAGCTGACGCTGATACCGTATAATAGTTTATTGGTGAAATTTGTTAATTAAATATACATAGACCTATTTGTAACACGGTGTGCGTGTAATTTATTCCCAGGATAATTATGAATGTTAATTAGGCATATATTACACTCGTTAGAGCAGCCAGCGCCTACCACTCATATACACACAAAATACTCGTATATATACATATATTTTTTATGTATTTTAATTAAAGTCTTTTGTTCCGCACGTATGTCGAGTATAAATTTATCTAAATAAAATCTATAAAAGTGAATACCGGGAAAATTTACATCTACAGTTTTAGTCGATGTAAATGTATATTCAATGAGGTACAAAATATTTAAAACGTTTTCATTTTCAGAGACAATTTCTTTAATAATTATTGAAATTCTTGTTGTACGTTTATAGCCCAGTTGTCAGGTACTTTAATCTGAAAATAATTTCCGTAGTTTTGATTTGTGGTGCATGGAGTAGTGTAAAGTGTTAAAAATAACACGGCCATTTTTGCGACCTCGAAATCCCTGTGGTAATTTGAAAAAGAATCATTTTTTTCGAAATATTTCGGTTCTCGTGTGTTTTGGGAAAAATATGCCCCTGTACAAAAACGAACGGGATCAAATTTGCTACAATTTATGCTCTTTTCATTTTTGCTGTAAAGTTGATAGTTTCGACGTAGCGGGGCTGTATAGTTTGAAACATGGAAATATGAGACATAAAAATCCGAGCAAAGAACCCTCATTGTATCGATCTCTTCACACGTGCTACCGCATTTTTAACAGCGTTGTCAAGTATAACCGATTTCCAGGAATTTATGGAAAAACAAATGATTTTATATACATCGCCCATCACATTATGACATTATCATGTAGTCGGTATAACAAAATATTGATCACACTTTGATGACCTTTCATCATATCATAAAACAATTGGATGGTGAATGTGATGCAGAATGAGAAAGCACGGAAAAACAAAACTCCGTGAATTATTTTCAGGTAGTCCTTTTTAGTGCTCTGACGGCTGGGCTATTAAGGAAATACCTAATTATTGTTCTCTAAGAACTAAGAACGATGTATCACTTTGATAATTTACGAAAAGTTGTAGCCAGATTTTATCATAAAATTATTAGCATTTAATATAAAAATCATAACCTACATTCGAGAGGATTAACATTGGAAATATTATTTTATAATAAACAAATGCTGTAGACCGCTTTCGACTTTTTCGTCTTTTCGTCGGTCAAATAAACTAATAACCAATTTACCAAAATCGTGCATGATGTTGAATTCTAGGAAATAGGAGTATCGAGTATATATAACTACCGGGGTTGCCCCACTATCGACTCTCCTCTTTCACCTATAAAACAAAGAGGCCAAAAACTTAAACAAATACGCGCATTGTTAATAAAGTTAGCAGGTGAGGTGGTATGTTACAATACACTGTCTATCATCTATCATATTTCTTTGTAGGTGCACGATAAGGAGCTAAAAACTTTGCTGCGATTTAGCCAATGGGTAGCGAACCGAGTCGTGATTACGATGTTTACGTCTGGCCTGTCGGTTTTATACTATAGTTGAGATAAGGAAATATGGTTTTCCCCGGTCTTTGATTTTGATAAGTTTCTTCCGGAGTATGCGTCTTTTTTTTATGAAAACTCATGAATAATATGAAGTAATATGATTTATTTTGTAATGAGACGAAACAAATTTGACTAGAAATAACATGAGATTAGTTCGGCAAATATAAACACATGAAGAGGAAGGAGGTTCAAAGAATAATATAATTCATCGATTCGGCTTTGAACACAACAATCAAAACCGCCGTTTGATATTCCTTTACTTTTAAGCAGCATTTTTTTCTATTGCTATATACACACCGGCAAAATAATCCTACCACTCAAAATATTGATGAAGTTTGCTTGTCAATAACTTTGTTAATTTAAGTCAGATTTGATTATTTATTTTTTCATCTAGTGGCTAAATTTATAAAGAATCTCACAGAGGATTTAAATTTAAAAAAAAATAGGCAAATGTCCTATAATATGGACATTTGCTTAGTGCTTAGGGTGACACAAAAAGTGCATTTTTACTTTAACTTTAAAAAAATATATGGAGTGGGCAACCTGTTACACCTTATAATTTCTTATTTGGTTATCAAGCTACATCTATTCCTTACATTCTCTTTTTTTTATTTGTTACAATAACTTTTTTTTTGTTAAAGATACAAGGGTTTTAAAAAAACGTTACATACAAAATTTACAAAAATTACACCATAACGAAAACGACATGATAATAAATTGAAAAACCTTATCAACTTAGTATGAAGTGTTTCCCCCACGTGCACGAATAACTGCTGCAATTCGTCTTGGCATGTCCTCAATTAGGTTTTGAATGTAACCCTGGTCGATTTCCTGCTTTTCTTCAATTAAAACTTCACCAAGGTGCTGTAAATTTGCAGGAGCTGGTACACGAGATTGTACTTTCCTTCCAAGACCATCCCATACATGTTCCATCCGGTTTAGGTCTGTGCTTCGAGGACGCCAATTCATTATTGGGATATCAACCTCGGCTAAATACTCATTAACGAATCGTGTAACGTGCGGCCGGGCATTGTCATACATTAACATAAAATCGTCTCCGATTAACGGCGCAAAAGGAACAACATATATGGTTCTAAAACGTCTCTTATATACCCATCTGCTGTCACAGCTCCCCTATTCACTATCACTAAGGCCGTCCGGGCTTCCATACTCACGCCAGCCCCCACCATTACCGAACCGCCTCCATAACTTATTCTAGGCGAAAAATGATTTTGGAAGAAACGCTCAGCAGTTCTACGGTAAATTCTTTCACGTCCATCCGGTGATCTGAGACAAAACCTTGACTCGTCAGTGAATAGAATATTGCTCCATTCTTCATTACCCCGATATTCATGTTCTCTTCTAGCATATCTAAGGCGTTCAACCCGTTGCAGGTTTCTTTGCTCGCAGTCCAATATCAAAAAGCCGTATTTTTATTGTTCTATCGCTTACTTCAACTTGCATCACCTCCTCTAATTGGGTTTTCATTTGCACAGAAGTAATTCTTCTGTGCCGCAAAACATTTAGCGTTATTAAGCGATTACCTCGCTCACTAGTAGATTTGTTTCGACGACAATTATTTCTTCTTATGAATACACCAAACTGACGAAACCGTTTTACAGCTCTTTGATCTTTGCATCTTGAAATTCCCAACGCTCCACAGAGGTCATTTGTGATAAATTAGGCGGTAATAAATACAAATGTAAAAATTTTAGGTTTTAACTGTGCCTAAGCCTTGTAAATACTTTGACAGTTCATTAAATATGTATGTATAGTTAACTGACCCCATATAAGATACCGCGCAGTTGCCACATGTAATTCACAAATTTCTCAGTATTCAATTAAAATATCAAATTCCACAATACTATATTAAAGTTGTATATATTATTTATGTTCAATTTTTTTTCGACTCGATATCTGAGATTTAGCTTTAGTTCGACTTGGTTGATTTAATGGTGAAGAGATCGATTTTGCCGTTAATTGTTTATCGATAGTAATAAACAAAAAACTTCAAAAACACTGAATCTCAGCGGGGCAACAGAGTTTTTCGCTTGGAAAATTAATTTTTTGACTCGTCTTTTAGCTGAGATCTTGCCGTTCGGCTTTTTTGATTTAATCGTGAAGAGTGCGATTTTGTCGTTATTTGTTTATTAATAGTAATAGACAAAAAACATCAAAATCACTTTATATCAGCGTAGTGGAGGCATTGAAGCGTAAAATAGGGTCTTACCTCCGAATTTTTTTACTGTGCACCGATTTGCATGAAATTTTGGAATTAAGCTCATCTTACCCTTAACTTCAAAAGTGAAAATGACCCGAACCGCGCCTATGATTTTTAAGGGGTAAAAACAACCCCTTAATGGAAAAATTCACATTGAGCCATTTTTTCGTTAGAAAACGCATCTAATATTAAGGGGTGAAATTGTAAAGTATTTTCTAACACAATAACTTCATATTAAAATCATTTCCAACCCCTTGAAAACCTTACTACCCTTGCGAACAACCCCTAAATTGATAAAATAATAAAAAATTCATTTGGTATGACATAAAAAGATTAAGTATAGAGTAAATGATATTTTATGTTCTCTATTTTAATTATCGAATTGTCAACCCCCTTTCGACCCTTCAACGCGACCCCTTGATAAAAAATTGTTTAAAAAAATTACTTTTGATGAAATAAAAAGGAATTAAATGTTATTCCACGTTCTCGAAAATGACTATCATATTCTCAATCTTTTCAACCCTTAAAACGACCCTAAATTAAAACATTGAATTACACATTTAAAAAAAATTTAATTATAGAGTAAAAAATCACCATTTATTGAATAAAACATAAACTTACAAGTGGTCTGAAACTGTACCAGATTGAAGTAGTATTGCAAAACAGACCAACTCTTCGGCATCCGCAAGAGGCTCCACAACCTTTTTGCAGTTGCAAAAAATCATTTTCAGTAGTTCTTGAGGTGCAGGTGGATCTACAGATTTAATTGGATTTAATAAACCTTCATTCATGGCCCATCCCCAATCTGTTGGATGAATGTTTTTGTTGCCAAGCCAAATCTGTAACCGCATGTCAACCACGGGTTGACACCGGCCATGGGCGCTGTATACTGATGTCAACCCGTGGTTGACACCGGCCATGGGCGCCTGTTTACTGATGTCAACCACTGGTTGACGGCGGCGTTGAACGTGTTAAATGTGTTATATATATATACATATATGAACGTTGGTATGTATTCATGCCTACGTTTCCAAATGTATATAATGTGCCATAATATGTTTATGTATACATAAGACAACAGTTTTGGGTCTCTATTACTGTGTACTTTCACTTTGCTCCAAAAATTCACACTCCGAAATTTTCAGTTTAATAGGTAGAAAAAATACGATTAGTTTTTGGACCATAACTCCTTCAATTTTGATCGTATCACAACTTCTAAAAAAGCATTTTAAAGGTAATTTAAAGAGCTACAACTTTTTTCATTACAATGTATAGTGAAAAACCTTTTATTTTGAAACGGTGAAGGGTCAAAGGGCTTGGGAGGGGCTGTGATTGCGCTACCGCGCACTCTTTAAACAATCATATCTCCGTCAATTTTTGTGTGACAGAAATAAAAAAAAAACCAAATTTCATTTCTCATCATTCTCATCATTTTTGAGATATTATGAAAAAAAGGTGATTTTTTTAAAAATTCGAAAAATTCTTTTTTTCTAAAATCGTCATTTTTTTGGAAAATACGTATTTTAAAGCACTCAAACTGCCAGAATTCATCAAACTCTTTATACTAAAGTTAATTCTAGACGGAATACGATTAATTTTAATTTTGGTGGAAATGGCACTTATGAAACCCATCGATTTAAAAAAAAAATGATTACATATTCCCCTTTTTTTCATTACAGCTCACTCATTTTAGGTGCAAAAGACTTTTAACAGTGCTCATTTTAAAGCTTATTTCAAGCACTACAAAATCCTATTTCAATAGAATGCATAAAATATATCTGCTCGCCGCTAGATGGCATTGAACACATCGATAAAATTTCAGGCAAAATAAAAAAAGGCTTTGACCTTCAATATCTCGCTTAATTTTGCACTTAGCACAGTTTATAAAAAACCAATTTGTTCATTTTTTAATATACAACAATTTTGTTTATTATAAAATTTTTGTTAAAATGCATATTTTTGGAGATATTTGCAAAAAACCAATGAAAAACGTGAAAAAATTTCGAATTTTCAATTTCCAATAACTTGAAAAGTATTGAGTTTCTTGAAAAACTTTATAGAACATTTTTTGCTTAAAATGAGGCCTTCTATCCTTCTATCAATATCTGAGGTTTTTTGAAAAAAAAAATGTACACCACCGAGAAGGGGTGGCAACCCTCCCCAGGGTGCCGGCTCAGTTCGGGACATTTTCACTTTTGAAGTTCAGGGTAAGATGATCCTAATTCCAAAATTTCATGCAATTCGGTGCACAGTAAAAAAAAACGGACCCAAAACGCTTCAATGCCTCCACTAGGGGGGCAACCCAGTTTTTCGGTTAAAAATTTTTTTAACTCGTTTTCTGCATGCAATTTTGCCATTCGACTTGGTTTATTAATATTAGAGAATTCGATTTATATTCGGAAATCGATATTCGATTAAATAAATTTTCCGTTTATCAAACGAAGCCTACAACATTTTTCTTATAGCCATTCGCTAGCGGCAAAAAAACGGCAAATTTTAAGCTAACTTAAACTTTTTTAAATTAATTTTTTATATATGTTACCTGCTAACTTCATATGAAGTTAGCAGGGCACCCGATATAAAAAAAAATTAAAGAGCGGCAATTTTTTTCTTTCACGATTAATTAGCGGCTAAAAAACGGCAATGTTTATGCCATAGCGAGATCGATTTGCAAAAGTTGACCTGCTAACTTCATACACATGTATTTATTGGATGTAATTAAGAGATCATCATCACAAAGTTCACTATAAAGTATTATATTTATATTACGAACGAACGCGAGTGATCCTACACGTGCATCGGTGCACGTGTTAATCCGAACGAAACGTACGGACCCTGTTACCTAATAATTAGGTTCGCTATTTTGTACTCGCTATCTTAATTATTACTGGTGACTTTCCATCCACATCCCACATCTAAACTAAATTGCTATCTATTGTTTCAGCGTTCCTTGTGCTGAAAGTTATATACAAGTTTGTTGTACTCAGCCCGATCCCGAAGCTATTCCTCCATACAGTCACGATGAAAATATAAATGACATCGACAATGGTGTCGGAGGAGAGCGGACGTCCGAGGATGGCATTGAATAGTCCATGTGCGATAAAATAAGAGGATTCACATTCGTATATTGTTTTTTAACTTTTTAATTTTCAACATACCTAATACAAATTTGCAAATAATCAGTTTCTCTGTCGGACTAGAAACGGATCCGGTTTGTTCGTTAAAAAAAATACAGAAAATTTGAGTGAAAGCTATTCTGACTGTTCCTAGTAAAACGTTCAATTATAAATATTACCTACGTCTATTTTATTCCAAATCCGTCATCCGTCGATATTTGTTTTAGGTGATTTAGATTTAGTTTAGAATATTTTAAGCATGTTATTGAAATATAAATCTTAATCACTGTAACCTGTACAATTAAAAGCTCCATCAGAAGAACTAATTTAATTAATCACAAAAGATCTATCGCGGGTGCGTTTCTTTCGATGTAGGTCTAATCTCGCTAATGATTTTCCTATTCATACATAGATGGCGACGGCATCAGATCAGCTCTCGCGCTTACAGAGTGGACCAAGTTATGAAATACAGAATCAAACAGAGGGATTAGTTGATATTACGTAATTACTAATAGTTTGGCATATTATTAATAATTGTATTAATATTAATAATTTTAATATTTCGCTGTATAATAGTTCACTGCTGAGCATGAAGTTGCTAAGTTCTCTATGGTCCGTTAGAGGAGGTTCAATTAGGTTCTCAATTTTTACTATTGTGCTTGAACATTGATATATTAAATGGAACGAAAATGGATATAATAATCTTAGTGTGAAATATTTAAACGTGGTAGTATTTATAACTATGCAAGATTTGATATGTGAGAGATAAAACATAAGCTGAATACACAGAGAAGTATTTATTATTAAATAAGCATATGCTATCAAGATTTCAATTTCAAATAAAATATCTATGACTCGGATATACTCTTACTAACGTCTTTAACTTACCTAACGTCTTTCTCTCGTTCTCAACATCCGAGAAGTCCAACGTACTTTCCGTCAACGTGAAACTGGTACCAGTAGGTTTTCGCGGCGGAGCACATTTGGATGGATCGACTTCTACGTCTTTTAGTTCTTCTTCGCATTTGGCTAGTCTGCCCCAATTCCATTCTGCTTCCACCGTTATCCACGTTATGAGATCTTCCACTCTTATTACGACTTTTTCGGCGATTGCAAGAACTTCGTCCTGAAAAAAAAAAACATGAATAATTTCAATTTCAATCCGAAAAATGTGGTAGGTACTAAAGGGGTGGTGCATGATATTAAACTGCTCCATTCAACTCTCATCTGAGTATGCGTAGTATTTATAACGTAATTTATAACGAGGTCGAGGAAAGATGACTACCCAGACAAGAGAATCATCATCAGCCTTTAAGCTGGCTAATTTAATATCACAGAATACAAGTATATACAATCAGTTCCATAAACAGTGACGCACCAAATTTTGGTTACAACTTTGAAACCTTGTTATTTCTGAACGAATGGACCGATTTTTTATTTCTTTTTTTGGTTGGTAGGTAATTATCTTAAATCCATATAACAAGAGACAGAAAATACTATGGTAAGTGCCTAGATGTGACGCCTAGCATATATCCCGAACTCTCATTGAGATAAAATGATTAGAAATAATTATGATCCTGTCTGGATGAACATTTAATGATTAGTACTTGTAAAGCTACCGAAAAATCTAAACTGTTTAAGTTTTAAGATAAACGTTGATATACGTAAAACATAATCCTGTATAAAAGATAATTCGTTGCAGTATATTGGAAATATTTCACAGCACAGCTCTAAATTTCTGGTGTAAAATGGGTTCGCTGAAGCATATAATGAATAAGTCATTAACAGTATTCAAATTTAAATTCCATTCTGTTAACGCTGATAAATTAATCCCATAGTTTCACGTCGAAGTTTATCAGTAATTAGTTTGATGAAATTAATGTCTACAGTCTTTCTAATAAGTATGTGTTGTTGACTGACCACGTATAGGAAGGAAAAACCGTAGTTGCCACATGTAATTCTCAAATTTCTCAATATTTAATTAACATCAAAATCCATAATACTAAACTAACGGACAAAAAAAGTGGCGCACCTAGATTTTGTCCCAAATTTGATGTTCGATAACTTTTAAACCAGCCTATCGATTTTGATAATTTTTTTTTATTTGAAAGGGCGATTCTTGCGGATGACTATTTTGTAATTGGCTTTCCATAAAAAGTGTATTTTTTTAATATGTACAGCCTTTAAGAACCGATTATGATTTTGACACGAAATTTGAATGTCGCTGTGGAGTGAAATCTTATTTGTATTGAATTCTTAGATTGGTCATGGTGTTTACCATTCTTTTTTCAATATTCTCTTTTTTGAATCACCTCTCTAGCCCCTTCAGCAACGAAGATGCGACATTTTAGATGAAACGGTGTTATTAAGTTTGATATTTAACAAGGAGGCTATGGTAACGGTTAACACTGAAACGTCAAAAGATTCAGTTGAAATTCTCGTGCAAAAAAAATTCAGTTAACGTTCTAAAAGAAAATGCCAGTGCAAATTAGCCCAATTCAAGTAGCTAGAGTTGTGGCTTTGGTAGAAGATGGAAGGAGTCGAAGATATGCAGCTCGTATTGTTGGTCTACCAGGAACAACTGCCCGAAGAGCGATCCAGCGCTACCGAGAAACGGGCCAATACAGCAGACGTCCAGGTTCGGGTAGTTCCAGGATTATGCAAAATATTGACGATCGATTTATTGGTCTGCAAATATCGAGGAATCCCTATCAAACAGTTGTGATCACAAACCGAAATTTAAGAAACGCACGAGGAACAGTTGTGTCAGATCGAACAATTTGTCGGAGATTCAGGAGTCTCATATTCAGTGAAAGGGAGAGTTTTGGCGGTGGTTCACTAATGGTATGGGGTGGAATTACCAGCGATGCCCGTAGAGAATTATTTGTGTTTCCACCACGGCAATCTCTAAATGCAGTTAGATACATAGAGATCTTGAATGAACATGTCCCTTGTCCCATTTGCACCTTACATTGGCGAAGAATACCTCATAATGCAAGATAATGCACGACCGCATACAGCAGTGATGATAACACAATTTTTAAACGATGTCGAAATTAATCGTATGCCGTGGCCCGCTAAAAGCCCCGATATGAATCCCATTGAGCATTTATGGGATGAATTGGGACAACGTGTTAGGAGACGCAACCCAGAGAATCTGAATGAATTGATGATTGCTCTTACAGAAGAATGGGACAATATCCCTCAAATCACTATCACAAATTTGATTGAAAGTATGCTTAGGTGTATGGAAGCTGTTATAGCAGCCAGAGGAGGAAATACTCGTTATTAGTTAGTTTGTTGTTCAGTTATTTTTTAAGTTTATTGTTTTAATCATTAATAATTACAGTCGTTTTACTAAAATGTCGAATAATTCTTTGTTTGTTATTTCTTTTTGATGTTGTTTGTACTTGTAAGTAACAATTATTTTAGCGTCGGTAATCGAAAACGCTAAACATTTCTTAAACGATGAACTTTTTAGACATTTTCAGCTCCACGGCCTCCTTGTTGAATATCAAACTTAATAACACCGTTTCATCTAAAATGTCGCATCTTCGTTGCTAAGGGGGCTAGAGCGGTGATTCAAAAAAGAAAATATTGAAAAAGGAATGGCAAACACCGTGACCAAACCATAAGAATTCAATACAAATAAAATTTCACTCCACAGCGGCATTCAAATTTCGTGTCAAAATCATAATCGGTTTTTAAAGGCTGTACATATTAAAAAATACATTTTTTATGGAAAGCCAATTACAAAATAGTCATCCGCAAGAATCGCTCTTTCAAACAAAAAAAAAATATCAAAATCGATAGGCTGGTTTAAAAGTTATTGAACATCAAATTTGAGACAAAATCTAGGTGCGCCACTTTTTATGTCCGTCAGTGTATATAAAATTTGTATATATTATTTATAAATCTCATAAAAGAATTATTGACAATAATATATTATAGGCCAAGATGTTAGCCATTTTTACATTTATTTTCGTCTTCTTTAATTATGGCAATTCCGTAAACATTTATTTTTATAGTTAAAAGCGCCACGGCCGGATATGCCAGCCGTATATCTCTTTTTAACTTATTGGAATGACGCGACGTCTGGATTTAGTTAAAATATATCAAATTATAAATTAAAATTAAATCAGTGATCAATATATTTCGTATGTACTATATTAGAAGTCCAAGCACGCACGTATCGCTGTCCAACCATGTACTATACATAACGCCAACCAGCTACGCGCCTGATTGGTCAGAACGTAATTCCGTATCTAGCATCAAGTCTAGACAAGTCTAGCATATCGAGCATGAATAGACTATGTCTAGATTAAAAGATTAATGCGGTTTCGAGAGTCTATAATCGCGAAGAAAAATGCAATGTAGATATGACACTTAAAACATCGAAGTCACACGACAGAAAGTGAATCTGATTATATTATAATGTTTAGAATTTAAAATTAAATCAAGTGAAGTTCAAATCGTAAGTTACATGTAAAATTAAATAAATTAAATAACAGGCATTAATCTGATTGGTCAGATTGTATCATAATAATAAGAAAGAAAACGGTAACCAGGAAGTACAGATGTTTTCTATACGGTATATCCGTAGTTACATATAACAATGCAAGAGAGTCCAGCTATAGCGTTCGAGGAGAGAACAGCTAATAATTTTTATAAAATTTTATTAAAATTAATAATTAAACTTAAGAAAAATAATTAAAAATAGTGACAAACAAGTAGAACAACAGTGGGAAAGGTTTTCAAGCAGAAATAACTGCATATTAAGTGTTTCCGTCGAAATTAAGAAGCGAGAAGTAGAGGCTTGGTAGCGTCTCCAGCATACAGAAGACTTTGGTGAACAGTAAAAGGAAATGGACATAATTTTATAAGAAATTCCAAGTATGAAGAAGCAGTACCAAGTGCAGAAACTGTAGATCTAAAGTTTGAGAGTAAATACAGTAAAACACTTTGCGTCTCTTATGTAGGTACTACTGATATTGACAAAGTATTGATCATCTTGTTTGTCACTTCCAACTCAAATATCTTTTCTTTTTTTATTAATGTGCTTTTTATATGTTTGATTATGCTATTATAATTAATAAATAAAAAATGTGGATTTCTGTGGCTTTTTTATTCACTACTACCTACTTATTTCTTGTCTACGGCCCGCAACCTGAATAAGTCCCGAAATTACACCCTCAGCTAAGCAAAGGTTGCCCATATCTGCTTTACACGATCACCGTGTAATATAGGTATAATATGCAGTAACGCGAGCTGCAGAAGCAAGGATGAAAACACAAGAACCCCTCCTTTGTTGATTTTACTTGTGAAAATATGACACTGCTTTTGTTACTGACCCTCAAATTTAATTATCACGCTATATACTAAGTAAGTATACGTATATTAAAATTAGATTCGTGTTAGATTTTTTCAAAATTTATATACTTACACAAGTATCGAAAAGCTCTAGGTATATTATATTTGTTCACTCAATCTGTAACTTAACTTCACTTAGTATATAACAGACAAAGACACTACGGGAACAAAATATCGTGACGCATTAAATAAAGACATTTGTACACCACCCGGTAACATATGTAAGAACTATAAAAAACGTGTTTTCAAAGTAAATGTATTGTGTAATAGTAAGAATTATATATAATAGTGACTCGCAATTGGCCAGCAGGTAGTTGTTGTAGAAGGAAGTTTGTTTTTGTTTTGCGAGGGTACATCCATAGAGATGTATAACAAACCAAGAGAACGTATTCAGCACCCGAGGAGGTAGCTTCGTGTATAACATATACACTACAATAATACAATAAAAGTTAAATAATTTCATAGTAAAAGTAATTTAAATTGTCAAAGTTGGATACTAAAGTAATCATAAGTTAATGGAGTAACGTTGTATCGTAAAAAATTGAAGAATATTAATAATAGTAGTGCGATATTAATCGTCAGAGGATATCTAGTGTGTCCTAGATAGTCTCTAAGTGTTTTTCATCGTATCCGTGTAAGGATGAATTAAAATGTCAACATGATAAACAAGTCAGAGTGAGTACAAGCACTTAGAACGAGATTTCCATAAGCAGAGTGGCGAAAAAAGGTAAAATATTGGACCTGAAGTTTTAATAATAATATACGCCAATGCAGATATTCGACGCCATTGCTGATCAACAGTTGCGGAATTCCACCGATAGGGGAGCAGCATCGCAATAGTGCAACAGTGCAGTGCAGTGCGTGTCTGTTTTGTTTCGGGTTTGTTTACAGAGGATTACTCTAAAAATCAGAGGTAACAAACAGACTTAAAATCTTTAACCATTCTAGAACTTCATAAAATTGTTTCTTTGTGTATTTATACACACATTTTATTTTATGTCTTCTAGTTTTTTGGGGGGGTAAGTGCGTTCACCTATTTAAATAATGATCAGTAGATAAAATGACGTTCTGCACCCTATTATTTTAAGCTCTAATGTTATTCAATTATATCCTATAATAATTATTTTGAGCAAAAAATTCAAAATACCTAATACGTGTTCATATTTGACATAATTGATGTTATCATAATTAATTTGACAAATACAAATGGTCGCACTTACCCCAACTCACCTTACATAAAACAAAAATCATTAATTTCTATATGCTAAAATGTGGTACGTGTATACAAAAACAGAGACAATAAGGAAACATCTCAGCGACTGAATGTATGTAGTGTACACCCTAAATGGGCGATACATTATTTCTCCCTATTTTACTACATAATCTAAAGATAAATTACAATATAGTATGTGTAATAAAACACAGCAGATATGGAAATTACGATAAAGTTTACCCGGTACGGTCATTAAACTGCAATTATTATTAATACGAGTTTGGAATCATGAAATAACGTTGCCTTTATCATTCCCTTGAATGTTAATCGGGCTAAATTTATTTAGGATTAAATTTGCAGAACATCCGGACACCGAGGGAAGATTAAAACATATTAGTAATAAGAATTAATGCGCTTTAAGATGAAAGCAACTCACGTTTACATTATAATGTAATTAAATGGCAAAAAAATGCGCATGCGCTTTCTGTAAAGTTCCCATAGAAACACAAGTCTACTTCCATCCCCTTACGCAGATATAAATTGTTATTTCAATTTCTGAATAAGGTTTCCGCCATAGCCGCCGAATAGGGGAAGTCAGAAAAGGGAAACGAGACAATATGCGAATTGAGTGCGAATTGTCTCGTTAAAAATACCGACTCCTGATTTTGTCTATTGTCGTTGTCATTAAATTGTTGTAGTTGTCATGTATTTACGAGAATAAGAACCAAGGCTAAGTTAGAATTTACGTAATCTCCGAAAATGTTCGATGATCGTTTGAAGTGATAAATTTACGTAAATAATATCAAACGATTACATATTCAATTCAATTTAACTCACGAAAATAGGAGCTGTCTGTTTGTATTATTATTTTTTTCACATGTCTATTATTTTATTTGGTTTGTAGATAAGGCTCTACCTGCAAACCATACAAAATAGAGAAATACAATATCGAACGGAACATGTAATATACATCATAATTAAAACAAATAATTGGCAATAAAACGTATAAAAACTCACACGTATTTATAAAAATTGAATTAATCAAATTGCAGGTGCTATATTAATTTCCATAATTCATTACCAAACGTAACTTTAGTGAGGATATATTGTAAAAATAAATAACAATAAAATACATTCGCGTTGCAGAACTACGAGAAATCGACGACACTGGCACGAGTTCAGCTTAGCACAGCTTAGGCGTACCCTCCTTCACATATAAACTGATGTTTGCTCCGTTCAGCCTTTATACGCTGTAATATCGTTCATCTATTCCGAATTCCGAAAGATCTTTTATCCCGGAATAGTCGAATATTATTCAAAATTCCCCCAATTATTATAAAACCGCATCCAGCATCGTTAAGGATTATGGATTATTATTACATTTTATTCCTGAGAAGATTAAACGATACATGTTCGTATTTCAATGCAAGATGAGGCTATAAAAGTGTCCTTTGTATGGATGTTATGAAAAAATATATCGAATCGTGCTCCAAATTATTATTAAGATGTTTAGATTATTTGCTTTCTCCGAGTGGCGTACTCAGAATAAAAGGAAAGATTAATTATTTATTTAAGACTTAATGATGAGCTGCATCAACGGGTTTTTATATCATAAATTCGTCCTTCGTTTTGCTTCCCAAATATTTCATTAGTGTAACGTAAATCAGGACAATTTTGAAAATAAGTCCCTAATAAATCGTGTAAGTTCACGTATTTATTTCCCTTAGGATGTTAATCCTAAGTGTAATAATACGTGAACATGACGACGCGCGATGTTCTACTTTTTTTATTATATTTATAACTTTTTAGCTGTATAACTCGATAACTGGATAACTCGGTAACTGTATAATTTGATAACTTGATAACTTTGTAGCTGCGTAACTTTCTAACTGTATAACTTTATAACTTTCTAACTGTATAACTTTCTAACTGTATAACTTTAAAACTTTCTAATTGTATAACTTTCTAACTGTATAACTTTCTAACTGTATAATTTTCTAACTTTCTAATTTTATAACATTATAACTTAATTACTTAATGACTTAATGAATGCTTTAGTGACTTAATGACTTTATAACTTAATAACTTATAAATCAGGATAATTTTGAAAATAAGTCGTGTAAGTTCACGTATTTATTTCACTTAGGATGTTACTCCTAAGCGCGATGTTCTACTTTTTTTGATCATATCTATAACTTATAACTTATAGCTGTATAATTTGATAACTTTATAACTGCATAACTGTATAACTTTATAACTGTATAATTTTATAACTATAACTCTATATCTTTACAACTTTATAACTTTAAAACTTTATAACTGTATAATTGTATCACTGTATAACTTTATATATAACTTTATGACTTAATGATTTAGTGACTTAATGACTTTATAACTTAATAACTTATAAATCAGGACAATTTTGAAAATAGGTCCCTAATAAGTCGTGTAAGTTCACGTATTTATTTCACTTAGGATGTTACTCCTAAGCGCGATGTTCTACTTCTTTTGATCATTTTTATAACATAACTTTATAGCTGTATAACTCTTCAACTGGATAACTCGGTAACTGTATAATTTGATAACTTGATAACTTCATAACTGTATAACTGTATAATTTTATAACTATAACTCTATATCTTTACAACTTTATAACTGTATAAGTCTATAACTCTATAACTGTATAACTTTATGACTTAATGACTCTATAACTTATAAATCAGGACAATTTTGAAAATAGTTCCCTAATAAGGCGTGTAAGTTCACGTATTTATTTCACTTAGGATGTTACTCCTAAGCGCGATGTTCTACTTTTTTTGATCATATTTATAACTTATAACTTTATAACTGTATAACTCTATAACTTTTTAATTTTATAACTTGAATTAATATTCATAAGATTTAAAATAATTACACCTGCGGCAACAATTGTAGCTAACTTTCTTCAGATCTTCTATATTACAAAGTAAATGTTGCTTAAGCTGCTTGTAAATCTGTTTAATGTAGATACCTACTAGGGACTAGGGCAGGGGTGGCGACCTTTATATATCAACGTGCCATTTTTCCCAAAGAAATGTTTCATGGGGCCATAGGCGTGCCGTCAAGTAATTTTGACTTCGTAATTATTGGGAAAATAATAATACTAAGTACTATCAACTCAAAACTCTTTATTTACTACAAAAAAAATATATTTTGCAATGTTTCAGTTATATGCGTAATTCAGATTAAAGTAACATTAGTGTGACTTCTGTTGTTACAGAGTTGATGACAAATAACTTATATTTAAGTTGTAAGATGTTACTTTTATCAGAATGAATGCCAAACTGGAGTAATCTATCAAACGGTTTCTAAGCGAGTCTTTAATGTTATTCATCTCTGAAAATAATGACTCGCAGGCATAGGTAGATGAAAATATTGTTAGAATAGCACAGCCAGCTTCTTCAAACAGTTAAATGTGTCTGGTAACGAATTCCATGTTTCCAAAATTTTGTTATTGGCATTTTTACTTATATTACCTACTTGTCAATCTTTCTGTTTCAATTAATTCCAACTCTCTCCTCGTTTCAATAAACTTTTGAATCCATATTGAACTAGACTGGAAATCAATCAGCTGCATTGCAAATTCTTCAATTTCCAACAAATCTAATTGGGACAAATTCAGTTTATCGAATGAGGCTAAGTACATAATAGACTTGAGTGTTTCCGATAATTCTTTGAACAGAGAAAATCTCGCTGAAAATGAATTTAATGAATTGAGGAATCAATTATAGAAATACATTTTTTCAGTAATTTCTTCTCGTGGTTTCTCACGTAAAGGCATGGTTTCTCACGTTCTGCCCCGAGCACCGCGCCCGAACACTCCGTCGTGTAGGATCACTCGCGTTCGTTCGTAATATAAATATAATACTTTATAGTGAACTTTGTGATCGGTGGCGTGCCCAAAATATTGTGTCACGTGCCATCATTGGCACGCGTGCCATTGGTTCGTCACCCCTGGACTAGGGTATCCAATCCCGAAACACATTTTACATCCCGGGATTACGGGATTGATTTTTGATCCCGGGATTTTTTGATCCCGGGATTTTATGTAGTAAATATTTAAAACATAAATTAATACATTTTTAACGTTTTACATATTTAATTATGAGAAAACAAAAAATACATCAAATGAGATATAAAACAAACTAACAAATCAAGTCAAATTATTAAAAAAAAAAAAGAAAAAATTTACATTAAACGAATTATAAAACCTCAATCACATCAAACAAAATCAGTCAAATTATTTGATCGAAAACAAAACGTTTTCATTAAACGGGTTATAAAATATCAAATTAGCAAAATCAGCTAAATTATAGAAAAAAGGTATCGCATAAAAACAGGAGTTCGTGCAGGATATCGTCTGCTAAACTGGAACGAATTTTTGTGCAAAAGTTGCTGCGGATTTTTTTCTCGATGCAGAAGCATCATATGATATTCTTCCATAAAAACAAAAATTGAAAAATGTGTTTTTAAACGGCAAAAACGTATAAAAACAAAAAATAATAATAATTTGTTGGTTGTTGCAGACTAGCTTGGGGGGGGGGGGGGTGCCCCCCCCGGCTGCGCCTATGATGAGTGCATATAAAATAAGAAAGTTGAGGTCACTTCCGGCATTAAAGGAAGTGATTTTTGACGCCAGTTGGTCAAAACCAGGCCAATGATGTTTATATTTGGTGTTCAAATTACGACATTTTATTGTACCAATGTAGAATATAGAAAATAATTGAGGGGGGGGGGGAAGTACTTTATGTGGCACCCGATATATTATTGAATTACTTACTAGAAGTATTATTGTTGATGGGATAATTTTTATGTGTACCAAGAGTTAGTTTGTACGTAAGATTTATAATGTTTTTAAAATAAAATTAGAAATATACGCATAGTTCATTACCATCACACCAAAATGTAGATAAATTAAGTTTTTGAGTCTCTACAATAAATAGCCGAAAAAACCTCGATTGATTAATCACTTTGCTCTTTTGTCTATTTTTCTTGCCTGATTTGCTTTTATTTCCTTATATTGAATTACTTTTTGTAACTCACTGTTCTCGCCGACACGTAGTCATGGTCAATTGATTTCTAACGAAAAAAAAAGTACAGACTCTTAGTACAACGCCATGTACATGAATTTTAAAGTTTATTATGTATTAAACATTACGGCGGTACTTTGCTCGAGATCAATAAAGGCAAGCTGCAAAACCGCTCCGTGGTAGGTATATAATAAAATATGTATTTTCACACTGAAAATGTTTTGTTCATTATAAATAAAGCTTCTCTACGATCCCCTACGAAATTACGAAACTTTACGTGATTTCAAAGCTTGTTACTTGTTACAAAGTGTCTACTGGAATATAATTAATTAATCAGACGAAATTTCTTGAACGGCTTGCGGATTTTTATTCAAAGTTGTTTCCAAAACATATTCCTTTGAATTGGAAAATTATCAAGAATTGATAAAAGACACCATATCGCAGCATATATATATATATATATATATATATATATATATATATATATATATATATATATATATATATATATATATATATATATATATATATATATATATATATATATATATATATATATATATATATATATATATATATACTACATATATAATGTGTCCCACTTTAGCCAAAAGTATTATCGATTTTTTTAGAGAACAACTAGTAATATATTCCTTTTATTTATTTTATTGTTTTTATTTTTTGTTGAGAATGTGTGAAGAAAAATTATTAGTTTCGATCCTGCAGCGGCCTCAATAACAAATCGTTATTGGTTTACTATATATAATTTCATAGCAATATTCTATTTAGTCTAGTAGCAATTTGTTCAATAAATATTTGCTAATCGTAGTTTACGTAATGATTATTACTAACACAAATTACGTTCAACCATATTATATATGTATAACAAGTTTTGAATTTTATATTGCTTGCTTATATATTGAGTATTATTAATTAATATTAATATTAGCTTATGTATTGGGTATATAAACTTAAGATTATTCAAGCACGCGTCTCATTATCCCAAGTGACGATTGAACAATTAACAGGGAGGGCTGCGCCGAACTAATTTTAGTAGGTCCCATGAAATAAAAAAAACAAACCCGTCCCCATTTAATTAAATTCTTGTTAGCTGCATTTAAACAACGAAGTTAAATAAGTTGTGATAACTTGTGAATAATGTATAAAGCGGGTTCTGAACATCATGACAATATTATTTATGACAGGAGTTTGCAAGAAAGCTGCAGAAAAGTATCTGATAGGACGGCTGGATCGATACAACAAACATAGAGGCTTACAATATTTTATTTAGGACTCGAAATATTTTATTTAAGGACTATAAATTTTCGCTCAACGATAAAAGCTTTTAAAATAGGTATACAAATACTTTAAATATTTATCATCAGACATTTTTGGGCGGAAAATTACATTAATTTAACTGTAGACTACACTCAGAGGCACAAAATTCGATCCATCTAAAATTTACCAAAAATTCATTTGAAAATATGTTCCTAACTATAGGTTCGATTTACATGATTTTTTTTTTAAATTGTAGGTTTGTTCGTGCGGAATGCAGATGTGCTACTGAATTTCAGCTCAATTTTAAATTTTGACCATATACAAGGTGAACCAATTACATTGGATTTTTGCATAAAGTTTGCAAAGTTTGCAACACTCTGTGGTAAGGGCAAGCAATAAAAAGATGAAAATTTTGGTACAGAACTGTAGCGTAGTCTCTTCTTAACAATTCATTTTTTAATTCATGTCAATATCTTTATTAATAGGGAAGATATGCTTAATTAAAATAGTGACTATGTACTATGTGTCATGGTAATTTTCAATGCAATTGCCAATGGGTTTTTGCAAAGTTGCTTTAGCATCTTCGTTTGTTTTTTTTTTGACAAGTGTCGCTAGTATTTCTAAGTTAATTGTTGCGATTTGGTCTGAATTATAACAAAGTAACGGTAAACAATAAAAAGGAATAATGGTCTTATGTGCAACCAGCGCCGCCGGAGCCATAACTTTAATACAGGAAGGGCGGTCACAATACTATGCGGCATAAGTTCTAGGTGTTTCGAGATGTAGTATTCAAAGAGCCGTGGAACGGTTTCGATAAGCTGGAGAATACACCAGAAGAATGGGATCAGGAAGAAAAAGATGTACAACTCAGCAGGACGACCGTTTTTTAGTCCTAAGAATACTACGAAACAGGGACTCTACTTCAGTTAGTGAGCGGAATGCTCTACAACATGTACGTGGTGTAGATATTAGTGTACGAACTGTGAGAAGAAGGCTAAATGAAGTTGGCTTAAAGCCAAGAAGACCTGCCAATGGCCCATTGCTGACTAGAGAACATCGTAGACAACGCCTTCTTTTCGCCCGTGAACACCAAAATTGGGGAATTGAAAAATGGGGTAAAACTCTGAACTGTTTACTGATGAATCGAGATTTTGTATGTTATCTCCAGATGGCCGTCACAAATGGTGTGGCCTGCAAGAAGCCCAGATCTTAAACCTATCGAACATGTTTGGGACATGGTAGGAAGACGTGTTCGAGCCCAAGTTCCTGCTCCTGTTCACCTGAGGGAACTAAGTGCAGCTGTCGTTGTCGTACAAGCATGGGATGAATGTGACCAAGGTGCCATTCGTCATTTATTTGAGGGGATGCCAAGACGCATGGAAGTTGTAATTCTTGCTCGAGGAGGCAATACAAGATATTAACTGTTTTTTTTAAGTTCATTTTTGTTGTTAATTGTAAACTATTGTTACATTCACTATCGAGAAATTTTATATGTCGGTTCTTTGTTTGTGAAGTTAAAAGTTAATGTTAATTATAAATTGAAAAACTACGTCATTATTTTAATTAATCATATCTTGGCCAAAATTTTCATCTTTTTATTGCTTGCACTTACCACAGAGTGTTACAAACTTTAGGCAAAATCCAATGTAATTGGTACACCCTGTATATGGTCAAAATTTAAAATTGAGCTGAAATTCAGTAGCACATCTGCATTCCGCACGAACAAACCTACAATTTCAAAAAAAATCATGTAAAACGAACCTATAGTTAGGAAAATATTTTCAAATGAATTTTTGGTAAATTTTAGATGGATCGAATTTTGTACCCCTGAGTGTAGATAGCAAAGTAAATGAAATATTTATAGAAACACTTTTATTATTCGTGTGCATTTAGATACTTACTACTCCAGATATTACGGTATAACTGTAGTGTTTGCTTTTTATTATGCTATATTGACAAATTCTGCCCTCTAAAAATATAATTAAATCTGATTTAAATAAGTGACATGACAAGAGCTCACATGAAGATATAACAATCACCCAGCTTTCACTATTTAACTCTAATTGCTTATGAGACATTCATGGAAGATATTTTTTCTAATTTTGATATGCAAAGTGAGACTTTTGGAAACTATTTGCCGCTAGGAAACGTCTTACTTTTCACAACCAGTCACGAAAAGTAAAATATTACGCAACTGGTTTTGTAAAGTTCATTTCATAGTAGGTTACTTAGACCTGACAAGCTATGAATGTGACGAGCTGTCACACCGTTACAACCTACTGGATTGTTTTTAAACGTATAACATTCAGAGCTTTCTTGTCATAAAATATAAAATTGGTGAAAATTAGAAAAAAATCTTGTATGAACTATTCCCGTGTTGGGAATAGTTACAAGCTGCGAAAGCTTACTTTTGCAGGAAATGGTGTATTTTAAATACACAATGACTGGACTATTAGTCGTTGAATAATATGCTATTCTGCTTCAAGATCAAAATACACCCACTAAATATTTTTATAGGTATATTATTTAATGCTTATAGGTATATTATTTAATTGCAATAGATTGTAACTAATTAGCTTTAGAAAGCTGTGGTTATCACTGAAATTTCGATTATATACGACAATTTCACTTTGTCATAAATAACATAACTATTAGTAAAATTGTGCTATCTAAAATGCTAGAGGAACTAGGATACAAAACATTGCAAAATACAAGACATAGTACAAATGAACGTTAATTATTACATGCAAATAATGCACAAAACACAACTGTCAACTACTTTGGGGTTATGTTTTCACGTTATTTTTATCACATTTCGTTTATTAAGCCTCCCGCTCAGTAATTAGAAAATTAAAACCATTTTGCGTTGATGGACGAGTAGACGAGTTCATTTTGTGTTGATCAGAATAATGTCATTCAGAGTATCTGAGCGTACTGCGCGTCTTTTCTATATACATATCAGTTGGATACATATGAGAGCGAAGATATTAGAAAATGAAAAAATAGTATGAATAATGACAAAGGGGATTCGTAAAGGTCGATGTGTGGGTGGAAGGTAGTCCGTTTCCAAAAAGATCAGTTATAAAAAAGTTTTTCGTTGTTATCAGGTGATAAGTTTTGGATTTAAATTCTATTTTAGCCGTCTGCAAATGTTTCAGTCAATGGTACCATTGTCTTCATAATTTTTTATTTAATGTTTTTTATGGGGAATTTGGGTACGGTATATAAATAAAACCTTCTAATAGAAGGTAAATCTAGATCATCTTATGTACCTGTAATAGACGATATGGAATTACGTTCCAGGTTTCGTTAGTTTTTTGGATATAACATTTTATATGGGACTTTTTGACTTTACAATCGAAAATGATCGTGGAGCTACTCCAGAGCCTTAGGATTATTTTTTTTGCACACCTGTGCCCTAAACCGTGCATGATAAGTTATTTTTAATACATAAATATTTAGTTTTATATTAAAAGACGCGCGTTAGATTCATTAACAACTTATTGGGTTCATTGTCACTGCTATTTTTTACCAATTGAGGAAAAAAATATTTGTTGGAAATCCCAATTTAGCAGGTCCATGTACGTGATTATTACTGCTGATTTAATATGATAATAGAACTGTTTGCTTTCACTAATTGCCTTCATTTTACTGTCCACATTTCGTAACAGAGTTTATCATCGTCTGATAGCAACTGATGAAAATAAATAATCCGGCGTAAACGACTGTTTTTCGGGAAAATAAGAAAATTGATATTTCACGTTACGAGCTTGACAGTCGCCGAGAATTACTTCTATTCAATTTCTTTCCCATTTGAAAATGACAAGTCATTCATAGACTTTGCAGCAACATTTGCCACACCCCGAATAACAAAGGCATAATAGGGGACATTTCATTTGGATATTATATCGCAACGAGGGTAGATAAGACAAAGGGATTTATTTACAGCAGTTTGCTAGTTTTACACTAGTTTATTTTCTAATAAAATAAACCTCATTGTGTTATTTTGGAGCTTGCTATATTTGTGCGATTTTCATTACGATAAGCAAGTATACTTTCAGTTTGGAACTGCACAAGGGTTTAATTCTGTAATGGATTGAATGTATTTATTTCTGGCAATATATCAGGGCTCGACAATAGAAACATGGATTTCTTGAGCTTGAAGATATATAATTTTGTTGTGTGTATTTAGGAGAGTAATAGTGTAGCTGTAGCAGAGAAAGGAAATGGAGGTATATGTAGAGACAAGGAAATTTCATACGTAGCTAAACAGTAAAATTGTTAGACAAATTTCACCATAAAATTGTATACAACATTAAAAATGTCTGTCCGTCCAGATGCCCCATTTTAGTATTGAAAATACTTGTGGTTGCCTATATGGGTCGTCTTTAAGAATACGTTCGTGAATGTGAGCGACCTCGACATAGTCACGTCCTCCTGGACACGATCTAGCTGTATTGTTATCTATGTATATGTTTGGGTTATATGGTTCATTCAATTATAGAGAATGTTAGCATGGATATATAAATCATATCGGCTGGCGTTAATGTTTATAAACATTTAGGGACTTCGTCTGACTGTGTCACCGACCCGTCGCGCCGCCTGTCAGCATTCATTGCGTCATTCCCGATCGTGAAAGCTGCCTGGGTCACTTGGCCGCTAGTGTTTAATAATTATTAAACTTATGAATAATAGTTTTACCTGTAGTATCAAAACTGTTCAAAGTAGTAATTCCGTTCATTTTACTTGCTCAAAAAATAGTAATGATGTCGACAAAAATCATATTTTTTATATGGGGTGGTCACAAATTAGAAAATCTCAAAAAATGTTTACTTTTCGGGAAAACGCTATTATTTATAAACATTTTTACTTGCCCAAAAAATAGTAACAAAGTCGACAACAATAATTTTTTATACGGGGTGGTCACAAATTAGAAAATATCAAAAAATGTTTAGTTTTCGAGAAAACGCTATTATTTATAAAAGTTTTTGCTTGCCTAAAGTAATATCGACAAAAATTATGTTTATTATACGGGGTGGTCAAAAAATACAAAATCTTAAAATTGGTAAGAGTAAAGTTTGTACTTTTTGATCACCACGTATAAAATTATACATTGTCGAGAAAATGTTATTATTTATAAAAGTTTTTACTTACCTAAAAAATAGCAATGACGTCGACAAAAATCATATTTTTTATAAGGGGTGGTCACAAATTAGAAAATCTCAAAAAATGTTTAGTTTTCGGGAAAACGCTATTATTTATAAAAGTTTTTGCTTGCCTAAAGTAATGTCGACAAAAATTATGTTTATTATACGGGGTGGTCAAAAATTACGAAATCTTAAAATTCGGTAAGAGTAAAGTTTGTACTTTTTGACCACCATGTATAAAAAACAAATGATGATTTTGCCACCATTATGTTTTTATATGGGGTGATCAGAAATCACAAAGTTTCTGTGATTTCTGTGTTTTTTTCACAAAGATCTGTGATTTTTTTGTTAAAAGCAGGAATCGAAAATCGAGGTATAAATACTTTAAGATAGTATATAGTACTTTCTTACACAAATATCCGCGAGAAGCGCTAGTGTGTAATTTTAAATACAGGGACTATTAGTCACTGTATATAAAATTTCAATAACATCAGCGAAGATATAAGAGAGAATAAGATTTTTTAAAAGTAAGTTTTAAGTAAGTCTTTAGCTGCCTTAATAAGTTCTACTGAAAACCAATCGAAAAAATTGTCTATGAACAGCAGCAAAGACTAACACGAATTTAATATCAAATACATACGAAAAGTAATTTAAATTTACAATGAAAATAATTTACTTTTCCTTAGCTAAAACCTAGTTACTGTTTAACAAAGCATAAGAAATGTAAATTTACTGTCCTCTCATTGCATTTAGCAAAGCACTGGCACATAGGTTATTTAAAGTAACGTTGCATAATTTCCGTAAAAGCTCTGGGGAAAACCCAACTCGAATCGACACATTTGCCAACTAATACTTTACACTCTTTAGAGGCGGGCATTGGACAGAGCTTTCAAATACATATATCATTTCAATGAATATACCTTTCTTAGTCAAATTTAAATATTTAACTATCTAAAAATCTAAATAGAATGAATATTTATTGTTTTTTTCATCTGGAACAATTTTTTTAATGGTGCATTTATTTCAATTGTAAACCATGAAGGATCTATTTTGTTTTTTGTTTAATTGATTTTAAAATTTAGAAATAAATGCATAAGTATTTAAGATTGTGTAAAAAACACAACATAAAAATAAATCAGTGTATCGTAAATATTGCCAATCGAATGATCTGATAAGCTGAGTTAATAAATCAAAACTTGCACGTCACAAATTGTATTTTTTGTAAATTATTTGTATGTCTCCTCATTATAGAATTCCCATTAGCAATTTAATTACACAGGTTAAGGCAGGGTGTTTCTTTATAAATAGGTACTACTGGTGAAGGTCGCTCACTAACGTTTATTATCATGTGATTAAATATTAAATCTAGCGTCTTGGTCTAATAACTTTTAAGTAATTGATAATTTTGGTAATTTTTAAGCAAAATTCTGGTAAATCTGTTCGCTGGAAACAAAATTGAAAATATCTCACAAACTGCTCACTTTAGCCCCTGCAATCGCTATACCAGTAGAAAGATAATTTAATTTTACATAACTGGGCATCAAAAATACAGTGTTTAATTTGAAAAAAAAATTTCGCAATTTGAAATTAGCTAAATGTGGCATGGAAAATGTAACACTTGGTATATTATTTTCGATTATATTTTAATTGCAGAACTTAGACCACTCTATGTTCTTACGCTGTGCCAAAAATTAAACTTAGATATACCATGTGAATAAAGTTATAAAACTCCTTTCTACCTGTCACTTTCTCTTCGGATGCAAAACATGTTCTTGACTCAAAAGTTTGCGCTCTTTCCGAATTTCCAAAAATATATAGGGTGTTCCATTTAAAATAAGAAAGTTTGTTGCTGTCCAGGAGATATAGAACACCCTGTACGTTCACCGATATTTTTAGAAAACGTCAAGAAAGGATACCAACAGCCTGGGACAACATCCATTTTTCTCTGATAAATAGCAGAGGCGCTACACAGCAACACATGTAACGGTTGATTGGATGCCTTCCCTATTATAGGTGCATAATATGCATGTAAGTAGCGGCTAAAAATCTCAAATGGTTTAATAAACCTTCAATATACACTTATTTATGTACGCCATGTATCTATCTAATTTTATATATCGATATTGACGAAGTATGTTCGCTATAATGACTACATGATCTACACGATGGAGACTCCACCTCTTCCATGACTCTTCCTGGTTTATCGGCCTATTAATCTTTATTAACATGCTAGCTATAGGTGTTTGTCGGTGGTGTAATTGATCGATCTTGATATCTGATAAATATAAAAAAATATAATTAATTGAATAAAACAATTCCTGGAACTTTTCAACAGAGAATCCTAAAAAAAAGCTAGCTTCTCTAGGTAGCTTATTAAGAAGGATTAAGAAGGATAATTTCACAAAATATTACTTACTATCGTTGACTATTCAATTCCCCACTGGCACTGCTGCGAAATAAATTTTCAAAAAAGTATTCCCAAGATTTAACTGATGAGGTTTTCCTGCACTGAATGTTGGTTAGAATTGCCCAACCTAAGTCAGTCCTGGACGCACATGCGGCCTGCCAAATAATAATATGCCGCTCCCTCTCCCACATACGAGTAAGTCTCTGACTCTGGGCTAACTATTCTGATTAAAACGAGGGTAGATATTTAGGGTAGAAATGTATGTATCAAATGTAAAACTGCGATTAATCATTAATCACTGTTATAATTCACTGCTATATAATAATGGATAAGTACCTACTACGAGTATATATTATTATACACACCCCACAAAAATTACCACCAAAAATGTTGCATAAATTTGATGGTGTTTATCTTTAGAGTCGTTTGTCCGATATGGATGATTTTTCTTTGGATGATAGGTTGACTCTTCCATAGTCATTTTCTACTGATTTCTTAAAAAAAGGTTTTTTTTTATCAAATACTGAGTGTTACAATGATCTTGCGTTTTGTTCCGACAAATTGTAACGTCCTATGGAGTTCATCTGCAACAACTGCAAATTACAATGCATAGCTGACTAAAGCCTCATCTTTCAGTAACATTCTCTTTTTTGGTTCACTATATTATCTCTGTTATTAAAGGAGATACGTAGTTTTTTATCACAGCATGTTTCTGTTAATTCAATATAAACTTAATATTGAAAAAAGTGAGTAGCAGGCATTGTACAAAAAATAAGATAGTGTCATCAGTTTTGCAAACTGTCAGTTTGCTTCTGTGCAATTATTGTTGAGATCGATGTCTACGCTTTTGTTGATTTTTTGTGTAAATTACTTCATCAAATGACTGGTCAACAACGTTTAACACGTCATTTAACTGATGAAGAGGCTATAAGAGCAATTTCCTGGGTTGAAGATGGGCGAAGTCAAGGGTACGTGGCCAATGTGATTGGTACTCAACAAAGGATCATTTCAAGAGTTATAAGGCGATACAGGAAAACTGGACAGTACTCTAGGAGGAATGGGCAAGGACGTAGAAGTTACTACAGCTGTGGAAAACCGATTTTCACGAGTTACAGCCTTAAGGACTCGGCACTGTACTGCTCGAGCACTTCGAATGGAATTCGTAGCAGCTGGAAATGTAAATGTTTCTTTAGAAACTGTTAGAAATCGCCTACGTGAACAGAATATACGACCAATGGTTCCAGCAACAGGCCCACGTCTGACTTGGGCACATCGGGTTGCTCGATTACAATTTGCTAGAGAGCACGCTGATTGGGGTCTTGAATCAATATACTTTTCACACAGATGAATCGAGATTTTGCCTATATTCCTCTGATCGACGTATGCTAGTATACAGAAGGCCTGTTGAGCGTCATTTTCAACTTTCGTGAAACGGAGTTTTAGTGGTGGGTCAATCAGGATATGGGGAGGAATTTCTTTTCATGGGCGCACGAAGTTGGTGGCAATCAATGACGGCCAATGGATACATAAGGGACATTCTGGAACCCCATGTGATCCCATATGGTCCATTCATAGGTGATAATTTTAAACAAATGCACGACCACACGCGGCGAGGATAGTGACCGAGTATTTAGGAGAGGTTAATGTTACTGCACTGAATTGGCCAGCTCGGGTCCTGATCTTAATCCTATTGAGTATGTATACGGCCATTTAGGATGGGCAATTAAGCAAGATCTAGTCTCATGTAGGACATTGGACGAGCATCAAAATAGACTAATGTTGATTTGGAACAATATGGACCAGGAATATATACACAAACTGTTTGAAGGGCTCCCAATACGCGCTATTAAAATTGATGGTTTTTTCCTGAAAGCAAATTTATTAAAATTGTGTTCAATTACCTGATAGTCTGTTTCTCAATATAAACTTAATCAACAATAACATGCTGTGGTAAAAAACTACATCTCTCCTTTAAAAACAGAGATAATAAAGTAAACAAAAAAAGAGAATGTTACTGAAAGATGAGGCTTTAGTCAGCTAGGAATTGTAATTTGCAGTTGTTGCAGATTAAGGCGTTAGGTTTGTAGGTTCACAGGGCGTTACAATTTGTCGGAACAAAACGCAAGATCATTGCAACACCCGGTATTTGATAAAAAAAACCTTTTTTTTAAAGAAATCAGTAGAAAACGATTATGGAAGAGTCTGATGATATTTGAGTTTTGGATGATATCCAAAAAAAATCATCCATATCGGACAAACGACTCTAAAGATAAACACCATCAAACTTATGCATCATTTTCGGTGATGCGATAATTTTTATGGGGTGTGTAATTATTATTATTGGATTATTATTGGATAAACGGTCGTGGACAATAATCATAACGCAAAGTTTTCTATAGTACACGAATCATCATTAAAATCGCTTCTATACTAAGTAAATAAACGAGCGAAAAGGATTTTTATTTGTTAACGGAAAACCGAGCTGAAAACATTGAACTCATTACGAAGTATTTTCCTTCACTCGACGGTATAGTGAATAGATATTTTATTCATAGCGGATGGATACGCGTGTAGGGCAGAAGCAATTATTATTAATGGATAATGAACCATTTTTAATGCAATATAAACAGTTTCGAAGGGTTAATTAAATATCATGTCTAATGGTGTTATTTGATAGGAAGTTTGATACGAAATCATATATAAATTATCAGTCTATTGTCTATTATGTACTAATATATCGATATAATGGGAGGTGAAAAACAAAATTGTGTAAATGGAAATTCTTATGCATCATGTTTACCATAATTTGCAACAAATATGGATTACTGTCAACCTGGCGTAAAACTATATTATGCTTCTGATTTTTATATTCACTTATTTTATTCGAAACATTGAAATAATGTCATTTAAAAGTCATAGCATTGCGCAAATAAAATTGGAGAAAGAAATGTTTTAAATGATTTAAATTGTTAACAAATATATATTTTGTAAAATATGTAGCTATATTAAGTTCCTCTATAACGAAAGTAACTCACTCGAGCATGTTTTCATTTGAAGTTTATTCAGGTCAAATGTTTTTATTGGATTTAAGCAGAATTGCCTGAAATGATTGAATTGATTCAAAGGGATCGCCTACGATTTACGTAAAGCAGCAATCAAAGGGAGAGCGCAATAATTAAGATGCCTTTTTGCTGAGAGAATAAATTCGCGAGCTATAGCAATTTTTATTAAAACGCGCAACGTAAAGCTGTTTAGTTTCTTTGTATTTATTTTCCTAAATTGGTTTAATCAAACTAAATAGGTCAAAATAAGTTTAGTCGCAGTCAGACATATAAATAAATTAGGATGAGAGGCTGCAATATAGTAAAGCGAGGCAGAAAACAGGATTCCTTTAACGTAAATAATAAAAGTAAACCATAATCTTGTATTAGCAATAAAAGTTAGAAAAAGTTATTATGTGATAATCCTAAAATGTTAATACGTATTCTTCTATATTAAATTATAGTCTCTTAAATGTTTCTTTCTTGACACATTATTGTAAATTTTAGAATGCGCCAGAGAAGTATCTTGAAGAAAGTCAATCTAATGTAGAACAAATGGATACTACAGCTACAATATTACAAAAAATCGGTTGAAAATAATGCTTCTGGTGACACTTCAGTACCTCCAAATGACAGGAACATATCTAACGATTCAAATTTGTTTTCTGATGTGAGCTGCACAAGAATAGAAGATGATGAATTAGAAAAATGTAAAAAAGAATATGTTAGTAGTAATACAAAGAAAACTGAATCGAGCATATATCCCGAGGTAAATAAATCCACAGGAATATCCTCTAAAGATAATAGTATCTCTATCCCAATTTTGAAGAAGGCTGAAGCAAATTTACCAGATATTTCACATTTCCATACGCACAATAGTGTGGAATTTAATAGTCCTACTACTTTTTCTGATAACAATTTTACACACATTGAAGGAAATCGGACAGAAAACCACGAAATAGTAGTGCTAAATTATGCAATACTGATGCTGGAAGGCAACGACCATTTTCCAGTTCCACACGCATTAGCATACACAATTAAATTGTGTTGCGAGGTCATTGTAAACAACATAAAATGGATTAAAGCTGGGTATCTTTTTCTCTCAGTATCGGTAACTGAATCTATGATAATACTGAGTCTCCACTCTTCCAAGTAAGGTAACATAGTGAGAATAAGGTCGCATTATTGTATTTTATAACCCTTTACAGCCACTGTCAATACAACGAGCTAATAAACTAATGAAATGTAATTCAGGACCGGCAACCCTGACATACACAATGTTTCTCATAGGCGTAGAAATTTTTTTGCAAGGGGGATCAAATGAGAAGGTTTTTATATGCATCCTTTCAACACCACAGCTGATATTAAATGCAAGCACATCCCACATTATCTGTTCCTCTTTCATCACGTGATTCATAGACTTCTGTCAATTTTCTGCTGTGACATTTTCCATGCTCCTCGAAGATGTCTCTCTACGTCAGCTAATTTAAAAGTTCGATTCACTGTCGTCACTTCCCCTTTTACTTAATATCTCAACCAATGCACTACTCTATCGCGATTGCAAAATACGCGCGAAATACCCGCAAATCCGCCAATGCAAGGGAGTCGACTGTCTTACGACTGTTTTAACTAAACACAGATGGCGCGTCATTCCAATAAGTTAAAAAGAGATATACTGCGGGCATATCCGGCCTTGGGTTTACAATAGAGCGGCTTTGCCGCTTTAAACTAAAAAATAATGTTTATGGAATTGCCATAATTAAAGTAGTCGAAAATAAATGTAAAAATGGCTAACATCATGGCCTATAATATATTATTGTATGCACCCAATAATTCTTTTATGACATTCATAAATAATATATACAACTTTAATATAGTATTG
Source organism: Tetropium fuscum (assembly GCA_964058915.1). Lineage (NCBI taxonomy): Eukaryota > Metazoa > Arthropoda > Insecta > Coleoptera > Cerambycidae > Tetropium > Tetropium fuscum. The sequence continues at coordinate 40,670 of CAXKVY010000500.1, read as the reverse complement.
TGGAATTTGATATTTTAATTCAATATTGAGAAATTTGAGAATAACGCGGTCGGTCAACTATCTATACTTATTAGAACCACTGTAGGTCGAAGTACACAATTGTCATATCCACACCCTGCATACATATACACACACGTATAGCTTCGAATAATAGCGCCCGATTATTTTTTGTATGTACCAAAGGTTTTCTTTTTTTTCGGTGCTGATTCATTCCTTTCCCACAAATCGGGTATCAATAATAATTATCATTTTAACGAGTTCGCAACTGGTTATCGGCAAGTCAATAAATTATATTAGTGTCCAAGGACCTCGACTACCTACCATGTTCAACGACCTACTCATAAAGCATTTCCGAGTCTCGGGAAACTAGTTTGAGAATATATTTATTCCTAAAGCCAAATCTCCGTACTTGAAAACTTTTGTCAAATAACAATTCGCTTCATATCAAATTTTCAGACAAGAAAACAAGTAAGGTATAATGCAGAAGCAGCGTTCCTAACCATTGTTCTTGTTGATTGGTCGTAGTAGAGACTTTATGTTAAAATAGTTTAATATGATATAGCGAAGGCATATTACACTCCAGAGGACGTGCAGTCAGTCAATCGTTGTTTATAATTCACTAGAATATATTTTTGTAAACAGGTTTGTGCCAATGCATAGTAGGCCATTTCAAATTGTGTTTTAGTGCAAAAGGTTGAGTTCTTGGAATTCGGAAGTTGAATGTTCGATTTTCAAGTGACTCAACATTAAATCGTGATAACAAAGCGTTAGTATGATCATATCCCCTCATGGGATAACTGCCATCGATTTTAAAGGGCAAACATTTTAAAAAGCTTCTCCGTATCTTCTCCAGAGCATTATTTTATTTTCATAGTATGCGCAGCATATATGTATAAGCGCAGCATACTCGCAATTTGCTGCGAACGAGTGTGAAATATAATTAAATATTAGTAAATGAGTTGCAATTTCTTAAAATGAAAACCAACATCGATAATGCATCTGGGGTAACTTTCTCCACGTGCTGCTCGTGGGTTAATTTATCATCAAACATTATGTCAAGATCCTTAATTGAACTGCAATGTTGAAGAGTTACATTATTTAACTTGTAGAAGTATATAAGATTGTCTGATTACTACGCGTGAAAAAGCATACCTTGCATTTGGGTATATTCGTATATAAAGGGTCCGCCAATAAGCGCGCTCGATCTTTAAAATGAAATAAAGCAAGTTGTGTGAGAGGTATAAATGAAATTTATTTTTTGTTTGAAAGAGTATTCGAAGGCATTATGTATGGAAAATAATATCGGTCAAATGTCCACCTCGGCTTCGCTGGGTGGCGCGCATACGAGAAGTCCAATTTTCAATGACTCTGGCGCACAAATCGGGCTGTATTTCATCGATGGCGTGGCGTATGTTGACTTTGAGGGCATCAGTGTTTTGTGGTTGGTTTGCGTAGACCTGTGATTTAAGAAAACCCCACAAGAAATAGTCTAGTGGGGTTAAATCGCACGAACTCGGTGGCCAGTTGATGTCGCCTCCGCGCGAGATAACCATTCCTCCGAAGCGCTCGTGCAGAAGATCCATTGTGGCGCGCGCTGTGTGGCTCGTAGCGCCGTCCTGCTGAAACCACATATCCTCGACATCCATATTGTCGATTTCATGCCAGAAAAAGTTCGTTATCATGGATCTGTATCGTTCGCCGTTTACCGTGATGGACACACCATCGTCGTTCTCGAAGAAATACGGCCCGATGATGCCTCCGGCCCAAAATCCACACCAAACAGTTACCTTTGCTGGGTGCATTGCGACCTGGTGGACCTCCTGTGGATTGTTCTCGGCCCAATAACGGCAATTCTGCTTGTTGACATTCCCATTTAACCAAAAATGTGCCTCATCGCTGAAGATGATTTTGCGACCAAAATCGGGGTCGACTTCCAACTGCTCTAAAGCCCAATCAGCGAAGATACGGCGCTGTCTATGGTCGTTTATTTTGAGCTCTTGTGTCAGCTCGATCTTGTACGGATGCATGCCCAAATCCAGATGCAGGAATCGGCGAAGTGATGTTTCCGAAAGGCGGAGTTCCTGTGCGCGACGTGAAATTGACTGTCGCGGATTTTCACGCACACTATCGCGCACAGCGGCGACATTCTGGGCAGATCGGACGTTTCGACGACGCGTCGGTGTTGGCTGATTGTTCACCGAACCGGTTGCCTCGAATTTGTTAATCAAACGACGGATAGTCGACTCAGCAGGACGATCAATTGCACCGTAAAATTGGCGGAGCGCGCGGAACGTTGCTCGTACCGATGAATGATTTTCGTAATAAGTTTTAACGATTTGCACATGTTGCTCGCGGCTGAATTGGTTCATGGTGATTTGTGAAGATACACTGAATAATAACAACTACGTTTGCCAACTCTACCACAAACAACATGGCCGCCATGAGCTGTCAAAGATCGAGCGTCCCTATTGGCGGACCCTTTAGTAACAGTAAGAAATAAATAATATAAAAAAGTGATTCCTCTTTGTTTAGATCCGCCGAATACTCAAGATATCGGTTTATTGCATCGGATTATGTTTCCGTCCTAAGTAAAATAATTGTGCCGATGACATCGACAGCCGCTGATTGTGTCGGTAAACAGGTGAATAGATTCTTGAATCATTTGATTCAATAATCAATCAATAATGAAAAAGTTCGACCTTTCAAAATTACATAGGTATGAAAACCGCAGATTACGTAGGTACTATTTTGGAATTGTATGTTGGTTTATATAGACAAAAAGCAAGAGAAATAAGGCATTTTTATTCCGTCGTCTTGTATCTATTTTATTTATTGCAGATTTTACACGACTATAAGAGGCTTTTATCAGTGCATTACTTTCATGAATTGGAAGGGTATTTGCTAAATTGCTCAATCTCATATTATTAGAATATTAATCGGGGCGGAACTGGGATGCAGACTTACAAGGGGCCTGACATTTTGTCCAATTAGGGAGACGAGCTTTCTCTTTATTCGAAAATGTGTGTACTTGACATCTCGTATTTCGCATGCGATGCTTCTCGTTTAAAGTAAAAATAGGTAAAAAAAACTTTGTACCTAAACGGTTTTATTTTAAATCATCAGTTGTACTAAGCATTACAAAATATCGGACCCAAACCTGGACCTAGAGATTCTGACGTTTAGTAAGAAAGGAAAACGTAGGGCGCATTTGAAATATGGTTTTTATGAGCCCCACGATTTTATTCAGAATCGTGAGAATCTAGGTTTGTGTCCTAATTATTTTCTAGTTTTTATTACAACTGATGATTTAAAATAAAACCGTTTCAGTTAATTTTTTTTTACCTATTTTTATTTTGTAGTTTAGTTTTTTTTAAGTTCTGTCCACTGTCCACCTAGTATAATGTATGGGACTCGTTAAAAGCAACCAAATGAGCCCAGTAATCTTAAAAGAACCCGAAGTACCAAGTTTGAGATAAATCGGTTCATAAATTCGAAGTCCGCCATTCTGGATTCGCCATTTTGATTTTTTAAGTGAGTCAAAAATTGTATCAAGTGATTTTAAACGCCGCAAAGTTTCAAGTTTGAGACAAATCGGTTCATGAATTCGATATTCCGCCATTCTGGATCCGCTATTTTGATTTTTTTAAAAGTTTGAGTCAAAATTTGTATTGAGTTAGGTACCTTAAACACGGCAGAGTTTCAAGTTTAAGACAAATATTCGATGTTTAAAAATAAAATCGAAAGCATAATTTCCGGTTTTGCAGATAATTGTAAAATGCTTATTTGTACACCAAAAGAGTTATGAAAATAAAGATATGGGACACGACGTACGTACAACGAAATAATAATTTTTTCAACGGTTTTCCGAACTATATATAGTATTTTTTTCTTAATAAGGCATCGAAAATTGTTACCTAATTGTCGAAAACTCAAGTCAATGTAAAAAATATCTCCATATTTCTTCCAATCCATTACAATATAGCTAAAATAAAGGGTGGAATCCCAGAATATAGTTCATTACCGATATCTCCATAACTAAAAAACATCAAAGTTGAGCCAAAAGAGCTTATAAGTGACATCCTAGATCTAGGTTCTTACAACAAATCTTGCTTCTTCCAACCCTTAGGAAGCAACCCACACTTGATTGTGAATAATATGATACGCCATTTTAAATATTTTACTGTCTGATAATACTTATAAATATATATAACATTTTTTCAAAATAACCGATGCTACTTAGGAGTCACAGAAGTTTATTTGGCCCAATTATTTGCCTGAGCATTCCCTTTATTTCACAGAATCATATCTACAAGTATCTCCTAACCATATCTCGAAAGAGACACAATACAATATTGCTAAGATTGGCTATACATAATACTATAAATAAAATACATTTACTAAAATTATTATAATATTTTATTTGTTCACTTCAAAATAGTTATTTTTGTATTAAGTGCGTAAAATGAGTGTTTTTTAATGGCACATGAGGTCAAGCCCAAATATCTCTCGAATGTGTCATGAATTTTATACACGAAATACAAACAACACTTTTTGTACAACTGTTAATGTGAATTTACATCGTCTGAAATATATTAAAAATATATACTTCCAATACATCTTGACGTGGTTTTTGTCCCGTTATCGCTTTTAAACGACTATTGTGTTGAAAATATTATTCAATGTTTTCAGTAAAATCGTATTCAAAAATTTTTCCAAAATAACTAAATAATACTTCTCTTTTCCATACATGTGTGAGGCTAACGTAATGACTGGAGTGTCAAAATGGAACAATATTTATTTTAATATCAATAACAAAACATCTCCAGAGAATTAAACAAGTAATTAAACTAACTTACACATAATAAAAATATATTTGCAGGCAATTGTCAGGCGGTTGGTCGAGATGACACATACATATCTGAAAATGATAAAAACATAGCTGAATAACCAATTCGCCAAAAGGGATATAAATAGAATAAATGGCATTACTGGCATTTGACGTGATCAAAAGACTAATATTCAAAATAGTGAAACTGTCACTTTCACTTTCAAATACTTATGTTTATGGTAACATTAGAAACTTTGGTAACTACTTAGGGAATACTCTTCTGGGTCATCGGTATTAAGGGTCAACTCGCGAAATACCTCTCCAGAAGGACAAGGAGCTAGTTCACATTGGTAACTTTGGTAACTACTTAGGGAATACTCTTCTGGGTCATTGGTATTAGGGGTCAACTCGCGAAATACCTCTCCAGAAGGATAAGGAGCTAGTTAACATTGGTAACATTGGTAACTACTTAGGAAATCCTCTTCTGGGTCATCGGTATTAAGGGTCAACTCGCGAAATACCTCTCCAGAAGGACAAGGAGCTAGTTCAGAGTATCTACCATGGTAAACAGTGTATTATTAGGCCTGCACTAAGGTACTAAGGGTCAACTCGCGAAGTACTAACCCTGTATAACTAGCAGCAGTACGAAGGGTCAACTCGCGACGTCCTACTATAAGGTCAAAGCAGTTAACAAATATAACATCAATGGTGTATAATGCCTTTGTCATTATTATACCGTTTATATTAAAATCTACAATCGTAGTAAATAAATGAATCAAGAAATATTATGTATAAATATGAGAAATGAATAGAAATAATATATATGTAGAATTGGCTATTCTGTGAGACAAACTCACCTCGTAATTACTGTAGTTCAATTGCACAAAACAAACACAAAGCACAACCAGGTCACGTCACGTTAACTACAATATTAAAAAGGTTTTCAGCTTTCATATATAGAATAAAGCTATTTCAGCATAAGTGGCTTCGGTCCGCCCGTATTAGATAAAGCATCAAAATATAATATTCACCCTGGCCATATGGATAAAATAACAAACACTGAAGTGAATTTCAACAGCGATGCATGCTTTGATTATGATAGTGGTCAATAGTATCTAATATGTTACCGGCCAAATCCAAGTTAGTATATGAGAAAACATATGACCAATTTTGTGAATGGTGCGACAAGAAATATGTAAAAAAGGTTTCTGAAAATGTGCTTATATGCTATTTTGAAGAAAAATCAAAAATTATAAAACCTCCTACGTTATGGAGTGTCTACTCAATGTTGAAAAGTACATTGAATGTTAAGGAAAATATGGATATAAGGAAGTTTTCGAAACAAATTAAAATATCTGATAACATTTTGGAATCAACTCTTCAAGAAATATCTAACGCTTCTGATCAGCAGCAACAAACATGGAATTATATGTTGAAAGTAATTGTTTAAACGTTACTATCAATTATTATTCCAATAAATGAAATTGTTTTATGACGAATAATCAATTAATTCTCTGTTTCTGTTCTCTGATTCTTTTAAAAGTAAATCCTTCAAAAAGTAATATTTCATGTTTATTTTGTGAATTATTTTGGCAGTAAAAAAAAGTAAACATTTAAGCATCAATAGAGATGCAGAAATGTCAAGTTGTCAAGTCAAATGTCAAGTCAACGTTTTGACAGTTGTACAAAATATATATTTTCTCTGTATATACAGCAATAGATTGCATGTTGTGGATGGCACCTGGCAGAATTATTACGTTTACATACTAATAATCACGAAATTATTGATATATCATGTATATTTTATAATTCATGGTCGAATACGAGGAATATTTGTACATTTCCAGAACATAAAAATATGTTCGGAAAAAATCGAGGAAAAATATATCAAATCGTGTATCAGATGCGATGAAGCGATAGAAATGACAAATGTGTTTAGGTACTGTGAATCGATCAGCCAGAATATTGAGTGCAGATGATTAATATAGAAACAAGTTACCGAGTTGCGAGTAGTTTCCATGGACCTTATGGGGAAATGTAGACATATTAATTATCGATAGAATAAGATAGATTTTTGCTGTGTGTTTTTATAGCTGTGTGTTTTCAATGAATGCTCAAAATGAGGGTATACGTATACAGGGTATCACAGAATAACTTACAAGTTTCAGAATTGACAGAGGACACTTAAATAAACATTTTTTATTAATAAACGTGTCCGGAAATTTCTCAGTGTCAATATAAACTAGAAATCTTAGTAGTATTCAGGTAAGTTAAGGAACATTTTATTGACTTTACCCTACGATATACAGCGCATAGGAAGAGTTTTAGTAGGTATTTGCCTCATTACTTTAACCGTAACAGCATACCTAAGTATTATTTAAATAAATGCCATTCTTAATGACCAGTGGACACTTTGTATGCTTATTACTTATCGAAAATCAAGCAACAATTTGACCAAGTAATTTGATGTATATTCGTGCATATAGCGAGTGAACACAGTCTCGCATAATTTGAATACTTCCCGCATAATCAATATCAGCAAGATGCAAACCCAAATTCCGTACTAAATTGGTCACCTAGAATCTAAATATACGATGCCCACTGGGCATTGATTCTACTGATTCGAGTGGCTGAATTAATAATTGTCGTCACTTCTAGATAAATAACCTACTGGATTGGATATCCCCTGATGTACCCATATCCCTATTATATTAGATATATGGGTAAGAGTACCAGTCATAAAAAAATATCATAACCGCTCGTAGAATAATTTGTTATATTTTATAAGGTAGGCGAAAACGACGATGTACATTAATTATTGTTTCATATTCATACTTTTTTCGTCAAATTCAAATTAATGATCTTAAGAAATAAAACATTTACTTATGTTAACATATAATATACCTATATTAATTATCTTATCCTATGGAGTAGCAAGGTATTGCGTAAATTATGACCCTGCCAGTCGGGTGCCGAGGCTGAACGCCCAGCCACCGGCCCTGCTTCTCGTAGCAAATAGTCGGTTGCCATGGAAACGGCAGGCTTCTTATTGCGCGATTTTAAACGGGATTGCGGGCGTAGCTCGACTAAGCCCACAGTCCACGGTAAACAAAGTGTCGTGCCACAGTCGTATACTAACACCACTCAAACGGTTGACGTACGCGCGCCGGTTCTTTTGTTTTGTCATATTGTTTTGAAGTTGAAACAAAAAAATGAGGGTGTGTGATGTCATGAATTTAAACTTTAGTTCCCTCAATTTGATGGACAAGGTAAACATTAAGAAAAACGAACGCTCTGTGCCAGTGATGTAAAATTGTAATTTATCCCGTAAATTACGTCATAAATTACCGGTAAATTACGGATCGTAATTTATGTACTATAACCGATAACATGGCTTGGAAAAGTGGGTTATATACAAATCAATTTGAACCATTTTCAAAATAAAATTGTAATGGGAGAGAGAGAGAGTCATGACTGTCATTAGATGAATCATCAGATGATTCGGATTCAGATGTAAAAGTACTATAATCACAATAATTTTATTAAATTAATTGATTTTCCATTTATTATATTTTATGTTTCGTTAAGTTTTACCCCAATCCAAATGGAAAACTTTCTCCGGGAATTTAAAGAAAAAATTAATTCTTGCCGAGAAGTCAACGGTGTACATTTTAAACCTAAATTATGGTTAAAATAAATTAGACCTACCTATTACTTTTAGTGATTCACTTTTGATGCTTATTTTATTTTTCTGCTTTGAGCAGATTTGTGACATATTTATAGTGCAGGTGAACATTAAGTCGCCGATATCTCATAAACTATTGGGTTTAGGTAGGGGACAGAAGAAACAAAACATATCCAGAAAGGTTAGTAGAATGTAAATTTAATGTTCAGTACAGGGTGTTCCATTAAAAATATCGAAGTAATTTGAGCCTGAAAATCACTTTTCGTAGTACTTCCGGTAAAATCGGAAATGGAATGTTTATGACCTTATCAAATTTTACTCCCCAAAAAACTTATATAACCGTTACAGATTTGTTCCTATATTCATTTGTTTTATGTGAAATTGAGGTAATTTATCATTGATATAACATTTTCAACCGCCATTTTCTCGAAAACTGTCAAAGATAGTTATAGGGTATGCTACATGTTTTGATTCTAGAATTTTCTAGGCAATCTAAATTTCTAATAATATATAGGGTATTCCATTAAAAATAACAAAATTTATACGGTTTCCGGTTAAACCGGAAATGGCAATCAGATCTTGAAGCAATAAAACTGTGCACCATTGTCAACGATACCACTTCCCAAAGTTTTAAATCGATATATTTTTTTACAAGGAAGTTATAGGCTGGCTAGTAATATCGTAGGCACCCGGTATATGAAAATACGTTATGGTTGTGCGGATACGAAGAGCCAAGTGCGATTTTTTGTTATGTTTGTTTATTGTTCGGTGGCGATGACAAGTGGACGAAGGAAGGGGTATTAATAATATTGTAGGCTTTCAGGTACTGGACACAACTAATATCGCATCTACAGTCTTTCTAATAAGTATGTGTAGTTGACTGAACGCGTATAGGAAAAACCGCAATTTCTCAATATTCAATTGAAATATCAAATATCACACAATACTATATTTAAGTTTTTAATGAATGTCAATATTATTTATGAATAATATTATTTATGTAATATTATTTATGAATGTCATAAAAGAATTATTGTGCATACAATAATATATTATTGGTCAAGATATTAGCCATTTTTACATTTATTTTCGTCTACTTTAATTATGACAATTATGTAAATATTTATTTTTATAGTTAAAAGCGGCTCTAGTGTAGACCGAACGCCGAATATGCCAGCAGTATAACTTATTGGAATGACGCGCCGTCTGTGTTTAGATAAAACAGTCGCAAAAGTTCGCCTCCATCGCATGAGCGGGTTTGCGGGAATTTCGCGCGTATTCTGTAATCTGTAACGGTGATTCGCGATAGAGTAGTGCGTTAGTTGAGATATTCGCTTATATATATAGTGCTGTTTTAATGTGATTGTGATACCTACAATATAATATCGGCGAACGATGGAAAATATTCCAAAACGTAGGCACTATCGATCGGTTGGTGAGTATTTTACTGCATACAGAGAGATCACACTCATCGCGACAAGGATGAATGAAGTTCGGATTATACACTTATATACTAACATTGTGTAGGTCAGGGTTGCCGATCGTTGAACTACACATACTTGTTAGAAAGACTTTAGTTAGTCTATTATGCATTACTTTACGAACCGACGCGACGGGTAGGTGCATATGAACTCTGCTTATAATATCGATCCACTGTCTACTATTTATTAACGCACTGTAGTTTAGAGAGCATCAGATATTCCACATTATTATCCAGCTATTGATATTAATCCGTGGATGGTCGACCTCACAGGGTACTAATTATTAATCCGGAAACACTAGCATTAACTCCTGTAGCGATAATTTGGTTAATAATTAATTGTCTATTGTTTTCACTCTACTATCCACAAAACTGCAAAAAATACGTGTTGTTAATGGTTCATTTAATTGTATAAATCAGACTCTAATACTGCCGGCTGGGAGTGTATTGAATGAGTTATTCTACATTAGGGTGTACATAATGCATAATGTGTGAGCGCTGTTCGAACAAAGAAAGTTAAGGAATTATTTATGATTATTGAAACACAGAGACGGAGATATATTTTCAGTAATATTATAATACACATCCCACAAAAATTATCGCATCGCTGAAAATGTTGCATAAGTTTGACGGTTGTTTATCTTTAGAGCCGTTTGTCCGATATGGATGATTTTTTTTATGATAGGTTGGCTCTTCCTTAATAATTTTTTACCGATTTCTTAAAAAAAAGGGTTTTTTTTTATCAAATACCGGGTGTTACAATGATCTTGCGTTTTGTTCCGACAAATTGTAACGCCCCGTGGATTTCATCTGCAACAACTGCAAATTACAATCCATAGCTGACTAAAGCCCCAACTTTCAGTAACATTCTCTTTTTTGGTTCACTTTATTAGCTCTGTTATTAAAGGAAATACATAGTTTTTTAGCACAGCATGTTTCTGTTGATTCAATATAAACTTAATATTGAAAAAAGTGAGTAGCAGGCATTGCACAAAAATGCCAATGTGATTGGTACTCAACAAAGGATCATGTTAAGAGTTATAAGGCGATACAGGGAAACTGGACAGTACTCTAAGAGGAATGGGCAAGGATGTAGAAGAGTTACTACAGCTGTGGAGGACAGATTTTTACGAGTTACAGCCTTAAGGACTCGGCATTGTACTGCTCGAGCACTTCGAATGGAATTCGTAGCAGCTGGAAATGTAAATGTTTCTTTACAAACTGTTAGAAATCGCCTGTGAACAGAATATACGACCAATGAATTTTTTTCGGAAAAATTAGATGCCTTTAAGATATACTATAATTTATTAAGTAGGTACTTATTATTATTATTTATATTAATATTCTCTATATGCTCTCTAAATAAAATTTAAATATATTAATTACCATAATTAGGATGAAGATCAAAACGATAAGAATCCTGGTAGGATAACATAGAATTAAACAAGGAACAAAGAAGTAAGTCTACCACCGAGATTGGGGAGAGATTCCACTCGTTCGACTGAACCGAAAGCGCAGGCACCATTATTACCGCTAAGCTTAATGATCATAATGCTGCCTGCACATTATACACTACAGTGGCTTGTGTTAATTATAAAATTTCGCGTTCAATTATACCGCAATTCAATTACGTTAGAAAATCTATGTTTTATGTTAGTCACTCAGTAATAATTACGCTAATTTTATTATTAATTAAATGGTCTGTTTGGGAAATCTCTATTCATATAAAGTATAGAGTTCATTTCTGCTGCATACAAACATATTTACAGAGGTCAGGAAAAATAACAAGATAATAGGTTTAAAGATTAGCCACTAGATGATGTAGTGAGTATAAGAAAAAAAATTATCAAATCTAAAATGTAAGAAAGTCACGTGAGCAAACAGATAATGAACTGTCTCTGAGGAATAAAGTAGTACGTGGGAGATAACAAGCAAAGCAAAGGTTTAATGGAAATTATTAAACAGAGTGCAACTGAGTAAAATAAAAAAATTAGCAGCAAAAAATACATATCAGCTATTAGTTTTTTTACGTAGTATAAGAAAATGATTACGGAATTATTTTTAATTATATCAAATTAAGAGACCTTAAAGAGAAAAAGGACCACATAGGGACAAAAAAAGGCATATTTTGTATAGTTCCGAGATTTATATTAAAAATGCAATATATACATTAATGCTTTAACCGAGGGTTTAAAGTAATAAACCAAAAATAAGTTCCATTTTCCTATAACATAAAATAAAATTTGCTTTACAGCTAATAAAGCACGACCTTGAATCTTGATTAGAAACGAGACATTTAAAATCATGTCTTGGACTTCGCGTTTAGAAGCTCGAAATTTCTGAATTCCTCTTTTCCACTGACGACTGCATACGACGACTTGCTTAATTCCGTTGTCTTCTTATTGGCTTCCTGCCCATGAGTAAAATTTTTCTGACCAAAATATACAATTTTAAATGCAAAAATAACAGATGCCCCCGATAAGAACAAACGATGCGTATTTAAAATATACCTACTAGATCCTCGTTAAAAAGACTAAGTGCATTAAAAATAATACTAAATCTTCAAAAAACTAATAGATGTTCGGTAAATGTTGCAAAGGCTAGATAAAAAGAAGACATTATTCATTCATTCGCGTCATTATTGAAATAATATTTTTAATCATATGGAACTTGATATGAGATCTATTATTTTAATACTTAGGACAAAAATTGAATCATCTACACCAGGTATGGGCATTATGGGCAACCTTTGCTTAGCTGAGGGCGTAATTCCATAATAAATAAAAGAAGATTCATTGCTCGAACAATTTCTTTTAAATCTTCTCTCGAGTAAATTACCTCCAATTCAGTACTTAATCTTGATATGCTCAACATCGGATAAAATGAACATACATCGTTTAAAACAGTTAAAGGGAAATTTTTTGAAAACTCTGAATCTCTAAAACTCTGAAAAGCTTTGAATATTTATCTTTGTTAAAAAGATCAGCCGCTTGTAAATGACCCCGGTAAGAAAAGCGTTACTTCATTTGTACTGTAATTGTATCAGAAACTTCTTTGGCAATAACACCTCGAAAATTATCATCCATTCGCCTTCTTTTAGATGTTAGATATTCTATTTCAACAATGTTTTTAAGAGAATCAGTTTGATTTCTAATGTCAGAAACACTTTTCTCCAAAATTTATTGCAATTATTTATTAATGTTGACATATTGTATAATATGTCAACATGTGGCAAAATTTTATGGAAGAGTTTAACCAAAATATAAATTCTGGATCTTCCAATGCCATTCTCCAAGACCGAATGCTTCATTTGAAGTAACATTTTTCTCACATCTGGTTTCAATTTCTTCGAACTTCTACAAGATTTTCGTGAACAAAATTAACTGTGCGAATATTATAATTCCATCTAGTTATCACCGCCCTTGGTAATCTTTTATTTATATTATTTATTTATATTTATTATCTTTTGCAAAACATCACAACGATGAGATGAGTTTGAAAAAACACGCGTACTTTTGCATTTTGTGATGCCGATTTCTGCATAATGAGGTTTAATTGATGGGCATAACAATGAATAAAATGAGCATTGGGATATTTTGTTTTAATTTGAGCTTGAACGCCTCTGTTCACGCCGCTCATAACATTTGCGCCATCATATGTTTGAGCTCTTAATTTTTGGGAAGTTTTTAAAACGAGGGGGTCAATTTCATTTTCAATGCATGTTTTTAACCCATCGGCTGTTTTATCTTTCACCCTAATAAAACCCCAAAAATGTTCTCTGATGGAATCTCTATAAAAATATCTTAATAATAAAACCATTTGACAATGATTTGAGATATCAGTGGTTTCATCGCATTGTATTGAAAAATAGTCTTTTGAAATTTGAAAATTGCCTTTTCAATTTGTTTACAAATTTCTTCCCTACATACTTGTAACATACTGTCTAGAATTTCATTTTGGATAATATTTGAGGTTCCTTTAAAAACGGTTGCTGTACGCAAAGGTTCTTTTAGTATATTGTCCAGCTCTGGAGTGAAATTAATTAGTTCTTTAAATATTCCTTGGTTCTTAGAGGATTCACTTTCATTATGACTTCTAAGTGCTAAATCAAAAGCACTACAAAATGTTACACAACTGATTATCCTTTTTTAAAATATGGCGATTTTTCTCGACCTTATTATGTGAAATAATACTATCCCTGTATGCAGAGCTTAACTGAGACATAGTATTAACCTAATGGAGTGAGCAAAATAAGGTCTTATTTAAGGAATTATTACGTAATTGTATTAGATCTATGTGCCTAACTGCACGCAAATGTGTGGAAACTGTAACTGTAACTATGTGTCTATTACATGTGGGAAGTGAAGCACCGTGGCACAACACATTTAGGGACAAATTTGGTTACGAAAAAAAATAGTTACGAAACTTGTGCCTTTACCTGTCAATTATTTAATGACACCATTGCGGAATTACGTCTGTCTTAAATTCGTATTTATAACTGCCACAAATCCCGCTAAATCATTATTATAAAAAGATGATGTGAACCGCTACACACAAATTAGGAATTATTTTACCTTTTTTATATTTAATGTGTTCTCGATGTATTTCTTGGGAAATTTATCAACACAACTCTGCGGCGTCGTGTCATCCGCCAAACGGGCAAACTAAAAACATTTATTACGTTTTGTAATATAAAATAAGATTTCAACCAAACGAGAGTCAATTTTCTCTTGCGAAAATATATTTTTCGTCTATTTTTTCAATGTACTAGCAACAGTAAAAGGGGCATTCATAGAAAAAAGGTATAATACAAATATTTTTCAAAAAATAATGATAATAATAATTTAATAATAATAATATTTTCGAATTTTGACCAAAAAATTATTTAATAAGTAACTTTTACAATTGTTCATTGAAGATTAATCAAATGGGTGCTTTATTTTTACACAAACAGGCGTTTTTATGTTTGTTTACAAAAGTCAAACAAGAAACAATAATGGAAAACATGGCAGCTACACACAAAATTCCCTATTTTTGTCA
Organism: Tetropium fuscum; assembly: GCA_964058915.1. Taxonomy (NCBI): domain Eukaryota; kingdom Metazoa; phylum Arthropoda; class Insecta; order Coleoptera; family Cerambycidae; genus Tetropium; species Tetropium fuscum. Next base: position 25,637 of record CAXKVY010000500.1, on the reverse strand, counting down.
GAAGACGCAACTTGGGTAATGTGTTACACACTTTCTCCTAGGTGTCACACAATTCCTAATTTTCGTTACTGTTAACACAAATAAGGAATCATGTAACAAAATTCCGTGTTTGTGTGTCGCGAAGTTAAAAGGGTACACGCTTTCGAAACCGTACCTATTTTGTGACAGGTCTTGACACGTTTTAAGTATGTGTAGAAATTGCGTATAGACAAGTACCTGCTAAACATTTGGATGCGTTTGCTCCATTAAAAAAATGTTTAATTTAATATCAACATTAGAAAAAAACCGTTTTATGTTTGTTGTTGTACCCGAAAAGTGGGTTACCAATAACGATACATTGTTTTGGCCAAAGCACCTGTTACGCTGGGAGGTTGAAAAGCTTATAGGGCGGACCCAGATTCGTCTCTAGATACAAATTGGGTCTCCCAGAAGTGTTGTGTTAAATTAAAAAATATTAAAACGTTTGAAAATGGACTTATATAAATGGAAGATATATATATATATATATATATATATATATATATATATATATATATATATATATATATATATATATATATATATATATATATATATATATATATATATATATATATATATATATATATATATATATGGAAAATGGACGACATATTCGAGATATTATAATAACGACACGTGCACAAAGAAAATCACACCTAACACAATTTATCCTATGTGTAAGACACGATGTCTGTTGTGTTGATACAGGAAAATAATGGTGAAACTGTTCATAAATGTGTCACACGGAGCATACATGTGAGTCTTTAGAGAAATCGTGGGCAAAATTACTAATTTGTGTCACATGCTTATGCCCTTTGTTTTCTCAAAAACACCATACCTACAATGTGTCACACCACACGTTCCTAAATTACGTATTTGTGTCTTTGATCGTCACAGACACATCGCGGGAATTTGTTTAACACAATTCCTACTTCATGTTACTTCTCTATTTTTAATATGTAACAATGTCTTGTGTGTGAATTCAATTCCTACATCGTGTAAAAGATCATACAATGCCTTTTTAAGGCCACATTGTGACGTTACTCAATATTTTCTGTGATTTTTGACGCAAAATAAAGGAAATGTGACTTAACAACGACGTCGTCAGCGACACATTTCCCTTTTAGGAATAAAATGCTCACTGGGGGGGCAAAGCAAAGGCAGTACAGGAATTGATGTGGTCACGCGACGATTCATGTTTCCTCATTTTTTCAAATTAATCACTTACCGATAGCTAATTTCTGTAGAGGTCACTCGCAAATATGTCAACAAATTCAGTAAAGGTTTCGAATTACCTGAGCGGGCAAACATAGTATTAATAATAAAAACAGGAGCAAATTATTTATGGTAGATACATATTTTTAAACTAACGCGCTACGTGGTACCTGATCACCACAGTTGACACGTGCTGATCGGGACAATCACGTGCATTAAATAACTTGCATATATACAAAACAATTTCCAACTCATTCAACACATTTCGTTAAAACTTTTATTTACTTTATTGTCCTCATTCGTCATGGAATTGTATCAATTAAACATTAATAGTTCAACATTTTCATCAGAATTTTATAAATGAACTAACCTAGACAAACTAAAATAGAGATACCTTAACCCAACAGTATTCTAGTTTCATTAAAATTGGTGATATTGATAAAAAAATAGTAAATAGAAACTCCAATTAACGACTTTTCAAGTTAGTATAAATATAAATAAAATATTTTATATCTGGAAGATAATAATTACCTAACAGGGGAGTTTAAAATATATAAACCGTATGTAGCAAGAAACAAGTGGCAGTTTGATTTCTTGAAAACAAGTATAAAATATTAAGTAGGTAGTTAAATGTACATCTTACCGACAATATGGGAGTAAACTGAGGAGTTTTTATACCGTGAAAATTTACAAAATCTAAATGGAAAGGGTAATAAAATAAACTACATCTGTAAAGGCATAAAGCTACCGACCCTCCGCTCTGCTGAAATGGAGTTTGGGCTACAATCTCCCAACTACAGAGTAGGTATAGATTTATGTCTCTGCTTATATCGTTAACCATACCTCCAGGAGCGGACTTACTCAGCGGAGATACCAAATAACTTTCCTCTTTTAGCGTAATTCTTGACGCGAATAACCAAGAATTATTTATCGTGCTCAAATAACAAAGAAGCGATATGATGAATAAACAAAAATTGGTCAATTAGTTACACAAAAATGAGAGAAATACCTTCGTGCAAATATTGCCAACACTGCTGAGAAACCATATAACCATACCATAACAATATTGATAACGATTTATCAAACGTAGGCCTACAATAAAGAATTTAATAGTATGTCGTCACCATGTTACAAAATTCTCCGTTTTATAAGTCCAAAATAACTAAATAATACTTCTCTTTTCCATACATGTTATCCTCAATGTTATCAATACTTCCAATACAATTTCACAGCATCCAGTGGTCTTTCTGTGTCGTTACTATAGAAACGGTTTGTTGGCACGCCGCGTGTTTGACTGTGTTTTTCGTAGTTGCTTCAATTTCAAGTTATTTTCTCAAGAAGATGGATGTTGATTATGATAGTGGTCGTGATACCTCATCAGATATATCTGAGAAAGCAAATGCAATAGTATCTAATATATTACCGGCCAAATCCAAGTTAATATATGAGAAAACATATGACCAATTTCGTGAATGGTGTGACAAGAAACATGTAAGGTTTCTGAAAATGTGCTTATATGCTATTTTGAGGAAAAATTATAAAACCTCCTACGTTATGGAGTGTCTACTCAATGTTGAAAAGTACGTTGAATGTTAAGGAAAATATTGATATAAGGAAGTTTTCGAAATTGGTCCCGCTCATTAAGAACAAAAACGTCGGATACCGAGGAAAGAAATCTAAAGCTTTATCAAGGGATGATATCAATAAATTTATTCAAGATGCTGATAACGAAACAAATTTACTTTATAAGGTACAGATATAATCATAATTTTATAAGATTAGTAGTAATTTCAATATTTTTCATTTGTAGGTTGTCCTAATTTTGGGTATCAGCGGTACCTGTCGTCGTGAAGAATTATTACATATAACTATTGATGCCATTGAAGATGCTGGATCTATATTGATTTTTAAAATACCTGATACGAAGACCTATTGCGCAAGAACGTTTACTGTTTCAAATTCTGATTATATTGAGATATACCGCAAGTATAGAGCACTACGGCCGCCTCATACAAAAAATAACAGATTATTTTTGAAATATTCGAGAGGAAAATGTATCAACCAAGATGTGGGGATAAATAAAATAGGAGAAATTCCCAGCTTGCTTGCAAAATGGCTTGGAAAAGACATTTATAAGAGCTACATAGGTCACTGTTTCAGGAGAAGCCCTGTAACTCTTCTAGCCAATGCAGGGGGCAACATTACATCCATAAAACGTCACGGTGGCTGGAAATCTCCCTCCGTAACAGAAGCACATATAGAAGATAGTTTGAATAACAAAATTGAGATTTCTAACAAAATATTGAATTGTCCATCTTCTTCCAAACAAATTAAAATATCTGATAAAATTTTGGAACAACTCTTCAAGAAATATATAACGTTTCTGATCAGCAGCAACATGGAACATCTTCGGGATTTTATGTTGGAAGTAATTGTTCAAACTTTACTATCAATTATTATTCCAATAAATAAAATTGTTTTATGATGAATAATCAATTAATAATTGACTCTGTTAAAAATAAATCTTTCAAAAAGTAATATTTCATGTTTATTTTGTGAATTATTTTGGCAGTGAAAAAAAGCCTTTTTTTCACGGTGAAGAAAGGAATTTTGCGCAACAATAGAGATGCAGAAATGTCCAATTTTTTTGACAGTTGTACAAAAAAATATTTTTTAAATGTCCAACATTATCTTGCCACCCATACTACAATACTTAACGAAGTGCTAGTGGCCACTGATTTTGTACGTTGGCTATGCATAAAAATGTCACTGCTGTCAAGTTAAAAATTTGACATTTTTTTTTAACTACCCAAAACATTAATTAGTACATTTTAACAAAGTAACATTAATAGTAATTTTAATAATACAACAGTTTTCGAGTTATTAATATTATTTAAAATTTCTTGATTTTATAGCATAATCTTCAAAATTAATTGATAGAAAGTGATCTTTTGCAATATCCTTCGGATAACCTCAATCCGCCCCTGCAATACGCCCTTTAAATATTTAGTAACTCGTAGCATCTTGAACAAACTATTAATTGGGCACGAATTTCAGTAACACAAACGCATTTTAAACGTAGGGCAAAATCGATAATCTGGGAGTCTGCTTGAGAATGTTTCAAATAACTATGCAAATTGTGCAGTAGACAGAACAGGAACAAAAAATACGATAAAAGCCCGGTTTTCATTTCTCTAGAATTGCCATATAAATTTGATGCTTTTTGTTGATTCATATTCGATCCGCTTCGAGTCGTAATTAAAATGAAATAAAAAGATATGAGGCTCCTGATGCTATATCAATGATCCATCATCATTGACCGGTGATTTTACAGACACGGCTGCTCCAAAAATTGGCTGAATAGTATCTAAATCAGATTTTAAATTCGCAATCTAATTATTTGGATGTGTACATTAGGAAGTATACATTCCTCACAAACATTTATTTTGTTCTAAAATAACAGTGTTTGGTCTATATTAACACGATACCTAAATATATATTTTTTTTATATGGTAAATAAAAACTAGGTTTAAAACTTAAAATAATAGTACAATTGTATTCATTATAAAAGCTTACAAGTATTAGAATGAGAGGCGAGCTTTATTATATTTGTGTAAAATCGGCTGATGTAAATGACTGTTATTGGAGGTTATCACATGACATAGGCTGTCAAAAATGCAAAGCATTGGTTTTTATTTTTGATTGTACATGGAGGTAGCGTTTGACAAACCTTGAAAGTCGATAAATAAAAATGCCTCGTCATTTATCTGAACTTGAAAAGGCTCAAATAGTGTCCAGAATCGAAAATAGATGGACACAATTTGAGTTTGACCAAAAAGGTTCTATGGTATTAGGCAATTAAGGCATCCAAATGAATGCCAATGATGCCGATGTGACACGGCCGAGGAACGTGTACAATGCATCCGTAATATTTGCATGGGAAACATTCTTATTCTGCATCACATTCACCATCCAATTGTTTTATGATATGACGAAAGGTATATAGTGTGATCAATATTTTGTTATACTACATGATAATGTCATAATGTGATGGGCAATGTATATAAAATCATTTGTTTTCCTTAAATTCCTGGAAATCGGTTATACCTGACAACGCTGTTAAAAGGCGGTAGCACGTGTAAAAAGATCGCTATAATGAGGGTTTTTTGCTCGGGTTTTTATGTCTCATATTTCGATGTTACAAACTTTACATACCTCAACATAGGAATCTTACGTATAATAATATTTATATACGTATACGTATATTAAACTTATTTTACCTGGAATGTGGAGAAATCCAATTCAATTTTGCACTTACCTGAAAAAAAATATATAGAGTAAATGTATAGACTAATAAAGTAAAATGTAAGTAAACCATACAGCATGCATCAGACAAAGATGTTGCTGAAGCAAACTGCGTGCTTAGCATAATAAAGACAGAGCATATCACCGCGTGTTTTCACTAGCTACGCTCTCATTGATGAAGCAGTCTATTAATTATAATTCAGTTAAAATTTACCAAAAAAATCAGTTAATGGCACTAATAAGTTCCGACTCTTTTTTTATTTTAAATTTTATTTTGTTTTAAAAAACTTGTGTAAAAAAATGTGATGTATATGAAATGTATATAAATATATATATATATATATATAAATATATATATATATAAATATATATATATATATAAATATATATATATATATATATATATATATATATATATATATATATATATATATATATATATATATATATATATATATATATATATATATATATATATATATATATATATATATATATATGATAGAAGATTCTTACTTACAAACAGCAAATTGAACTTAATTAAGCTTAACAAATCACTAAAATATGTAGAAAACACAGGTAGCTAAGGAAATACCTTTGTATCTTAGAAAGGTATTTCCGCAACAACGTATAACAATGCGTTACTAGTTGCAAAAATAAGTAATGTTTTTTAATAACAAAGTTAATTGTTTAAAATTGTATAAACTTATAATAAATATTAAATATATATATATGTATATATATATATATATATATATATATATATATATATATATATATATATATATATATATATATATATATATGTGTATATGTATATCTATCAAACACCGCCCTTGATATATACATTTTAAGTATTAGAGGATATACGTAACTACTGGTAATATATATACGTAATATAAATATGTCGCCCTATTCCTTTTTTCCATCATCAAGGATGGAACACGGACTTGTGCCAAGTTTGTCTATATAGCGATATAAAATAAATTAGTTTATCTCTCGGAAAAGTTAGTTTAAAATACAAACTTGTTATTTGAACAAACGTTATTTCATCGCGTACGTACTGAACTAGATATTTATATGCGAAAACTTTAGTGCAGCACCAGCTATTAGTAAAAGACGAACATAATCGCTACCAACTTTTTTAATTACCTGCGTTTTACGGATCTGTAACTGAAGTTGATAAAGTGCCCAATGTATTATAACTTTAACGTTTAAGGAAGGGTGGGCATCTCTAAAATGCTAATCGATAATGTGACTAATTTTATTTAATTATTGATCTTAAATTGCTCTTGTAAAAGTATGCATTTAAACCACTCACTCTGGCCTTTCCTCTTCATTCCTTCTTCCCGTATATTTCAAGGAAAATAAATTAAACCCATGAAGTAACACCAATAGTTCCAATACCTTTTTGAGAAAAAAAATAGCAGCGGCGGCGCAGAGTTGATTTTCTATATTAATTTTTACTCGTCCGTATTTTATGTCCGTATAGTCTAAGAAAACATAAACGTAAAAAAAAAATTTGTATTTTTTAAATCATTTTCATTTTGTTGTGCATTAAGTAAGAATTTATATTAGAATTGCAACACTACAAGAAATTTTTACGCTTTTATATAATACACTCACCGGCAAAATAATCGATCCACTCAAAATATTGATAAGTTTGCTTATCAATAACTTTGTTAATTTAAGTCCGATTTGACTATTTTTTTTCATCTAGTAGCCAAATTTATAAAGAATCTCACAGAGGATTTAAATTAAAAAAAAACTAGGCAAATGTCCCTATTATACAGGGTGACACAAAAAGTGCCTTTTTACTCTAACTTTAAAACAATATATGGAGCGGCCATATATTTCCAACTTTCTTTTTTAATTTAAGGGTTTTTTTAAATTTAAATTATCTGTGAGATTCTTTATACATTTAGCTACTAGATGAAAAAAAAGTTAAACGCGTGGTGCCGTGAATTCCTCTTCAAGTCGATTTTAATTAAAAATCAAGGTATTACAATAAAAGAATAAAAATATCTAAACAGGAGTTTCTGACGGTCCTCTAGTTTATTTGTTAATTGACATAGAATGAAAATGATTTTAATATGGGGGTTACTTTTTTATTTTTGAGGTGCTTTGCATCCCCAGCACCCCCTAGTTACGCCTATGGTTCTTGGGATAAATGTCGAGATAAATATCTCGAATGCTTGGGAACGGAAATGTATGTAAAACATTAAGGGAAAATATCGTTATGTACGTAGTTTGAGGGTTTTTATTAAGTTAAGCTTCATGTGAAAAGTTATGTTTGATGTTTATATAGAGCAAATGCGGAATTTAAAATCTAAATCATAATCATATAATTATTTACTTCGAATAATATGACGGTAATCAATTTGCAGTCGTTTCACTGTATTTACGTTGCACGCCGAGTTGTTATTGTTTGATGTGTATATTAAACTTTAATAAAGCAAATATGAAATCAATATCGCTCGTCCTTATTAGAATAACCATACTGTTTATTGACTAACAGAATATTCAATCATATGACAATTTAAGCCAACATTTAACAAATTACTTAGCGGTATTGAAAAATTAAGATAGAATAGGGTATCTAATTAGGGATGCCAGATCTTCAAAATGAAAAAGCGTTACACATGAATCTGTGGCACATGTCCAAGGTGATAATATTTTGATGTTAAAAATTTGTGCCAAAAAAATGTTTCACTGTTCCAAGGACAAACATCCGAAATAAAAATTTGAATTTGCCGCGGAAAAAAAATCAAACAACTTGTAATATTTCCTATATGGTGTAATCTAAAAATAAATATAAATTATAAAAATAAATAATCAAAAAAAAAAATCAAACATGTACCTACAGATTTCTAATAAAATAGGTGTTTATTCGCCATTAATGAATAGGGTAACATCGAGGATAACATGTGTATCATTTGTAACATTTTAACAGCGCTGTCAAGTATAACCGATTTCCAGGAATTTAAGGAAAAAACACATGATTTTATGTTTCCTCCTTCGTCTTCGATGTAGCCAAAGCCTATAGAATAATTCGTCTCTTATTAGCAAACGGTTTTTAAACGGTTTTATTTAGCTTGACTTCGTGTATTTGTTTGAAATATTGCGACAGCTTTTTCAACTACTTGCACATTTTATGATTTTTTTATGTTAAAAAAATATATATACCTTTATCACCTATAATAGTATCATATTGCTAATGTAGTATAAAAACGATGATTGCCACGTGAAAATATATGCAAGTACCTACATTTTGAAGCCAAGCGGATGTTAATCGGATGAAAAGGACATGAGATATCACAATTTGAAAATTAGCCAAAAAAATGACTTAAACGAATTTCTCGGAAACTATTTAATATTTTAACTTGAAATTTGGAGGGCATAAAACCTACATTCAGTCCAAATTTCAGCTAAATTGGTTGAAAACTGCCCGAGTTAGCCGTCACGCAAGTTCCCATGCATTTATGTATACATATATATCTATTGCGAGGAGGGGAGAGGTCGGATTAACTTGAAATTTGAACTGGGAGCTCCTTAAACATTGACAATAAAATGGTTACAGTTTGGTTTCTTAAATCCCAATACAACTGCACATGGCATTTTTTTACGAACTTCCCCTAAAAATGTCCAAAATTCCGCAAAATGGCAAAAAAAAGCGGCTGTGGTCAATTTAGGGGGTAGAAATTTTAGACTTTTGCTTTATTCACCAGAACAAACATTTTCCATGGGGTCGCGTGAAATCATAAAAAATTTTCGATCAAAATGTTTCACATACTACTTTCACATATAACTATTGATAAATTGATTAGCTACCGATAAATAAACATATACAATATATTAATTGACAAGAATATTAAAATGGTAGAGTCAAATTATTATAAAAGACATTTTGAAGGTCGTCTATCTTAAAATCCGCTGGTATATCGATTTAATTTTACGAAGAGTACATTTTAATTATATATTATCCAGCTGTTCTGCATTGTGGTAAAAGTTATTTAGAGAACTTTATTATTCCATACGAAATTAAACTCTATGCAGAATATAAACCAGTCTTCAAGTCAATTATGTTAATTAATTAATAATATTGTAAATACAAAATAGCATAATATGAAAAGTAATTGACAAAAACACCTGCTCAGCTTATGTACACTGAGAATTTATTAGTTTTCCGTAAAGTGTATTTAGTCAGGATAAATCCTCCCCTTTTATCGATCGCTCTGCCGTGGGAGGGAGGCGGTCGGGAGAACGACCCCGTTTCGTTTATGGAGAAATAGCAATTTTAATAAGTAATACACTGCCAACAGAAATAATAAAATGTTTATAAATAGACGGAAACTTCAGGTTATTATATCTGAAATACAAACATATTATAAACGGAAATATCATGCAGCTGGCACTACTCGTGTACATTCAGATAATGGAAATGGAAATTTTGATTTAATGTGTAATAGATAAATGTTTAATATAACCTGCTGCATATACAATATTCATTTATATGCAATATAAAGGTATCAAAATAGTTATGTATGTATTAAGGGCGTAAAAAGGTTTTTATGATCCGAGGCGCTATTTAGAGCTCGAGCACATAGCGCGAGGGCTAGAAAAACGCCGAATGATCATAAAACCAGTTATAGAATGCATAGAAAACATTATACACTATTAATAAAATATATTAAATATTTAAAATAAATTATAACTATTATTGTTTTTAAAAGATCACCTGACATAAATTAGTAATACGATCTGTTTGCCCATTCAGAACCATGGAAAAATTGGGATTTGGTCTCTCTAAGAAAGAACTTCTAGAGACGATATTTCCAAGTTAACCGAATACTAGATGGCGCAACATATATAACTCGATACAATTCTCAAGTGCTTTAAACGTTTTAAACATTGTTTTAAACGTTGTAAACGCGTTGTTTTTCCACTGGAGGTTTAAAGCGTTTTAAACAAAAAAAAAAACAGTTAAATTGAAAAAAAACGTATTTTTTGTTTTTTTGAAATGAAACATGTTTTTTAACAACCCTGTTGCCCATAGCGCGACGGAGACCCGCTAATCGTCGCTATGGGCAAGCCCGTAGATGATAAACAGGACTGTATTAATTCGCGATATACGTTCGAGGTATACGCGGCGACGAATGTGCAAGTGAAACGGTAAACGTATGTCTAGGTTGTATCCACCTTGAGAATGGGCTACCCCGTGGCCTGTACCCCTTTGCTAGCCGAAACCACAGAGTACACAGGACAGAGGCGAAAGCTTTGGCCCAAAAGACAAAAAAAACAAGAAAAAAAGTTATGAGGCTCAAAATTGGCGAGCATACTTATTGACACCACCAAACATTGGGAAAAAATTGCCACCGATCCTGATGGGCAGTGCCGGAGAAAGAACCCCTTAAAATCGCCGAAAAACCCTTTTTCTCGATTGTTTCACCAATAATTAAAAAAAACACCCTAAAAATTGTTGAAATCGGATGCCGTTCGAAATTTATACTGTCCTAAGTACAAATAATAGTGTGTTTCAATGCCATCCGATTTTGATTAAATTATCCGCTATTTAGTCACCCTCCAAACCTCATTAAAATTACAATAATGCCATACGCTGAACAAAATTGTTGAAAATCCTTTTCAATAAATATTTACCGACTGCTTGGACTTATAAAAAGTCATGCTCATTATTGATTTAAACCCCCCCACCGTATCCCAACAACCCCCCCACCAACCCTTAGGACAATGTGGGCACCGGACAGGGGATGATTTTTGAAACACAATCACATATCACAAAAATCACATAGTGAGCATGTATTAAAATTACAATATGCCATATATTGTTTTATTTGTTTATATAATGTTTTATTTTTCATCATTTAGGTTCACTTTGGCCGCTACTAGAGGGCTGTACTACTCAAAGACCCAGATTACCACTACCACTCGCCATCCGGTTGCCTTTCCAATATCGGTTTGACGTGCCATTTCCTTAACCACTGGAATCCACGTGCCGCCACTGGAATCGTTATCTGACATGATTTCGCTTCTATTCATTAATGTCATTAATTTCTATGAAAAGCCTATATTGCTCAATAACATGAAGGTTATAAATAGTAATAAATAATATTCAGTTTCGCAAGCTCTGTATAAAAATACAAAGCGTTTTAAAACGAGGAAAATAATTATACCAATACCTGTTTAAAATGAATTTATTTTTTATTTCGAGGAATTAATTAATACGTAAGATCTAATATTATTGACTACTATTTACATTTGAAAACGTTTTTATCTCATCCAAAGTCAATCGATACCTGTGATTCTATTCTAAACTTCCCAAATAAACGAATTGAATTACAGGCTAGTTAAATTTATTTTACACAACAATACCTAAGTAGATCGTTATTCCATTATCTTCATTATTTTCATTAATGTGTTTCTAATTATTTTAATTTATATAAACTCAAATAAGAACCAATATTTATTTATAATTATCATAATATTGATTTTTTAAATTCAGTATAAACATAAACAAACAGATACGTTAAATTAGCCGCTGAAGTTCTGTTTAGTGTTTCGATCGGGTCTAAAAATAAATTCGTTGCGTGTGTCTGCAACTAGCACTACAGTGTTGTTATAAAAGTTGCATACCTCGGGCGATGCAACTCATTAATTTGTTATTATTGTGTACCCACATTGTAAACATTCAATGCATATTTAATCAGTTAAATAACTAAATGCTCGACTATTGTAGGCAGGATGATAATTACTTATGCTAATTTGTTAATTGTAATAAGCAGCGATATACGTGTATAGTAGACTGGAGTTTTGGTTTACCGAGTGTCACTATTTGTTTTCAGTATACAGTCGGCTAACATCAAAAGCTTTTTATAGTTGTTTGTTTATCCTTGACTCTTTGCCGCGAGCCGCCTGAATTGTGACACTCGGAAATTTAAAAGTACACTCCACTATACATGGGATTTAGGGTCCAATTCATGGAAGCCCAAACATTATGCGTACATTTTTACGTTGCTGCGGCCGCGGCTGCCTATTGCATTTCGCAAAAAAACTAAGACACACTACTATTATTTTTAGACCAGTTCTACCGTCAGAAGGCGGCAAGTGACAAAACCATAGTTTTGAGAAAAACGGCAAAAACTTTACGATGTTGTCCTTCACGAATAAAGATAATATATACGTTATTTTCTTTGGTTCAGCATTAATTGAAAATACTGAATTAAATTATTTATATGTACTTTAAGACAATAATTTAAGTTTTGTTTAAAAAATGTTGCGTTTTCATTACCTATAAATTCGAAAAATTATTGCAGTATACAACATCTTTAATAGTACTTACATACATTTTGGACTATTATTTAAAAGAAACAAAAAAATACACACACATTTTTAACAAAAACTAAAAATGATGATTACCAAGCTATACTTACTTAAACTAGGTAACTAAATTAAATAAAAAAAACAAAAAAAATCGATATAATAAACTAGCAATTAATAATACACACCCCACAAAAATTATCGCATCACCGAAAATGATGCATAAGTTTGATGGTGTTTATCTTTAGCGTCGTTTGTCCGATACGGATGATTTTTTTTTTGATGATAGGCTGATTCTTCCTTATCATTTTCCACTGATTTCTTAAAAAAAAAGGTTTTTTTAATCAAATACCGGGTGTTACAATGATCTTGCGTTTTGTTCCGACAAATTGTAACGCCCTGTGGAGATCATCTGCAACAACTGCATTTTACAATTCATAGCTGACTAAGGCCTCATCTTTCAGTAACATTCTCATTTTTGGTTCACTTTATTATCTCTGTTATTAAAGGAGATACGTAGTTTTTTAGCACAGCATGTTATTATTGATTAAGTTTATATTGAGAAACAGACTATCAGGTAATTGAACACAATTTTAATAAATTTGCTTACAGGAAAAAACAAACAATTTTAATAGCCGTGTAATTCCGCCTCTTCTCGCTCTTATTACTGTTTGTATTCGCCTTGGGAGCCCTTCAAACAGTTTGTGTATATATTCCTGGTACATATTGTTCCAAATCAACATTAGTCTATTTTGACGCTCGTCCAATGTCCTACATGGGACTTGATCCTGCTTAATTGCCCATGCTAAATGTTCCCATACATGCTCGATAGGATTAAGATCAGGGCTCCGAGCTGGCCAATTCAGTGCAGTAACATTAACCTCTTCTAATACTCGGTCAGTATCCTCGCCGCGTGTGGTCGTGCATTATCGTGCATTAATTTAACATTATCACCTATGAAAGGACCATATGGGATCACATGGGGTTCCAGAATGTCCCTTTTGTACCGATGGCCCGTCATTCTTGCGCCCATGAAAAGAAATCCCTCCCCATATCATGATTGACCCACCATCAAAACTTTCCGTTTCCAGGAAGTTTCATTCAAAATGACGCTCACCTGGCCTTCTGTATACTGGCATAAATCGATCAGAGTAGTATAGACAAAATCTCGATTCATCTGTGAAGAGTGCATTGGACCATTCTTCAAGACCCCAATCGGCGTGCTCCCTAGCAAATTGTAATCGAGCAACCCGGTGTGCCCTAGTCAGACGTGGGCCTGATGCTGGAACCATTAGTAGTATATTCTGTTGACGTAGGCGACTTCTAACAGTTTGTACAGAAACATGCTGCTACGAATTCCATTCGAAGTGCTCGAGCAGTACAGTGCCGAGTCCTTAAGGCTGTAAAAATCACCGATTTAATTGCACCCTTTCAAACGACTATTTGTATACAAACGACTATTTTTCTTTTAATGCATCGGCAATGGTATTGAAGTTTTTTTTAACCTGTTCAAAACTTACTGCACCATGGCAACCGTATAATTTGGTGCATTGTATAGTAACAGTATTATCGCGTCAGTTCCATTTAAATCGCGGCGTGCTATGGCCTGTTACCTCTCATCGCCATAGTCGGCGCGCAATAATTTTAGCCATTATAAATTGTGAACATAAGGGGGGTAACTGTAACGATTCAGCGTCGAAGCGTCGCAGGGAGCGCAGGTTGTTAAAAATATGTATATTTATATTATTTGAGAAACGTTTTCTCACAGGATATAATAATTTAAATTTCTCTAATATGATATTCGAGTACCAGCCAGGAAAAAAATACTTTCCAAACAACGAACTATGGTGGAAAAAGAACTTTTGACAATTGTCGATATTAATAAAGGACCCAAAAAAATACGTTTTGAGCTAAAGGTTTTAGAGTTGAATGAAGGACTTGTAAACGGTTTTAGTTATGTATATTCTTTAGAAGTCCCTATGTTTGTTTCTCTATATGTCTTTCTGCTCCGGTCATTTCACCAACTGTCTTTAGAGAATAAATAAAGACTAACTGGCCAAAATAGCCCATCAGACAGCCAAGGGTGTTCTGCTATTTTTCTAAGTGGCAATGTCAAGATTACAATTATTTTTTAAAAAGGTTTCGCTGTCCATTCTGTAAACCACATTCTACTCTGGAATCAGAATAAACTGTTCAAACTGGAATGATCGTTGGTTACTCTGACGTTTTTAAAGTTAATAAGTGTATGAAGTGTTTCTTTTGTAAATATGTATTATTATTTATCAAAATTGATGCCTAAAATATAACTAATAAAAATACTTCCAAATTATCGCACTCTATCTGCATCTTGACTCACATTGTATCATTCAAATAATCATTTTTATCTACCATAAAAAGATAACCTGAAAACTATTATTATAGAAGCTAACAACAATATTATTTGTAATATTTCAAAATTCAGATAATGGTACAGTATCATTATAATTACGCTCTTATCTACTCTAGATAAAAATGTAAACAATTTGGAACGCATGCAATATTCCAATTTGATTATTTAAATTAATGCCATTAAAATAGCATGTTCTGAATAAAATATATCCACTAAAATGGCATATTTCTCACTTGTCACGTTTTACATCCGCACTTTTCCATTAATTTATGATTCCTTTATTACTTTATTTTGATTATCAATGTTAATATGTGTACGTAAACAATATTTAATGTCATATAAAACCCGTAAAGAGATAAGAATTATTGCAAAATCTTAAAATGAAGGAGATGCAAACAATAATTTAAAAAATAACGCTCTAACACAAAAATAATGTTCCATAGGTCAGTCAGTGGGGTAAGAACAGTAATAAGATCAGTTCTGTTTTCATAAACAATGTTTTCATAAACCTCGGGAGTGAAAATTCAATCGAGTTTGGGTCTTGGTAATCTGCGTCTAACCACTTCATCTAAAAATTTTTGCACTTTGGGGAGAAACAGAAAAAAATAGCACAAGCCAGATAAGTTGGGAAAAAACCCTAGCCTGCTTATTGATAGAACACCCAGTGAGCAAAATAAGGTCTTATTTAAGGAATTATTACGTAATTGTATTAGATCTATGTGCCTAACTGCACGCAAATGTGTGGAAACTGTAACTTCTATGTGTCTATTACATGTGGGAAGTGAAGCACCGTGGCACAACACATTTAGGGACAAATTTGGTTACGAAAAAAAATAGTTACGAAACTTGTGCCTTTACCTGTCAATTCTTTAATGACACCATTGCGGAATTGCGGTCGACACCATTGCGGAATTACGTCTGTCTTAAATTCGTGTTTATAACTGCCACAAATCCCGCAAAATCATTATTAGAAAAAGATGATGTGAACCGCTACACACAAATTAGGAATTATTTTACCTTTTTTATATTTAATGTGTTCTCGATGTATTTCTTGGGAAATTTATCAACACAACTCTGCGGCGTCGTGTCATCCGCCAAACGGGCAAACTAAAAACATTTATTACGTTTTGTAATTAAAATAAGATTTCAGCCAAACGAGAGTCAATTTTCTCTTGCGAGGATATATTTTTCGTGTAATTTTTCAATGTACTAGCAACAGTAAAAGGGGCATTCATAGAAAAAAGGTATAATACAAATATTTTTCAAAAAATAATGATAATAATAATTTAATAGTAATAATATTTTCGAATTTTGACCAAAAAATTATTTATTAAGTATCTTTTACAATTGTTCATTCAAGATTAATCAAATGGGTGCTTTATTCTTACACAAATAGTCGTTTTTATGTTTGTTTACAAAAGTCAAACAAGAAACAATAATGGAAAACATGGCAGCTACACACAAAATTCCCTATCTTTGTCAGAAGACGCAACTTGGGTAATGTGTTACACACTTCCTCCTAGGTGTCACACAATTCCTAATTTTCGTTACTGTTAACACAAATAAGGAATCATGTAACAAAATTCCGTGTTTGTGTGTCGCGAAGTTAAAAGGGTAGACGCTTTCAAAACCGTACCTATTTTGTAACAGGTCTTGACACGTTTTAAGTATATGTGTAAAAATTTTTGTTGCACCTGCTTTTTAACTGAATCATCTTTAGACGCAGCACTTACACTTCCAAACGAACACGAATTTAAATGCTTTATTTTGCGGTAGTATGATGAGGTTGTTCTAAAATTTCGAACACGTTTACTAGACGACGACATATTCGACATATTATAATAACGACACGTGCACAAAGAAAATCACACCTAACACAATTTATCCTATGTGTAAGACACGATGTCTGTTGTGTTGATACAGGAAAATAATGGTGAAACTGTTCATAAATGTGTCACATGGAGCATACATGTGAGTCTTTAGATAAATCGTGGGCAAAATTACTAATTTGTGTCACATGCTTATGCCCTTTGTTTTCTCAAAAACACCATACCTACAATGTGTCACACCACACGTTCCTAAATTACTTATTTGTGTCTTTGATCGTCACAGACACATCGCGGGAATTTGTTTAACACAATTCCTACTTCATGTTACTTCTCTATTTTTAATATGTAACAATGCCTTGTGTGCGAATTCAATTCCTACATCGTGTAAAAGATCATACAATGCCTTTTTAAGGCCACATTGTGACGTAACTCAATATTTTGTGTGGTTTTTGACGCAAAATAAAGGAAATGTGACTTAACAACGACGTCGCCAACGACACATTTCCCTTTTAGGAATAAAATGCTCACTGGGCATGCACTTGTCATAATTAAATTCATCTGATGTGCATAGCAGTGTACGAAATTCGCAAGAGGGTATGTTTCCTTAATAATTGCTTGTACGTCATTCACTTATGACAGATGCACCATCATAGCTTTGAGCTATTAATTTGTGTGGTTTGTTTTTTAATAAGGGATTTAAAACATTTAGGATGCACTCAGCAATTGATTTGGCGTCGTGTCCGTCGAACACGTAAAACCTCGAAAATGTCTCAACAGGTCGCCCTTTACATAAATATCTAAAAACTACAATGGACTGAAATTCGCAAGCTACGTCCGTCGTTTCGTCGGCAATTATTGCAACAAAAGGGTAATTTTCTATTTCTTTCTTGACTTCCTCATGATAAATTTCTGCACATGCACTCAAGAAATTTATTTTGGATGGTCTTTCGAACTCGTGGATTGTCTTTCGATCACTTTCAACATCTTGGATCAACATTTTGGATTGTCTTTCGATCTTTCATTGTCGAATGACGAACAAGTGGTGGTGAATAATAGTTGAATAATAGTTGGTAAAAAATTCACAAAAAATACAGTGTTCTTATATAACAGCCTTTAAATTTGTGTCTTCATATACTTACTATTATTCTTCTAGTGGATTTATTATAGCATCAAACTTTCTTATTTATGACCCTCTGATTATATTTGCACCCCTAACCTTCGACGTGGTGTAGAAATTTACATCATTGGTGCTCTTAATAGCGGGGAATTCCCCCGTAATCTTGGCGAATTCGAGACATATTTAAACGAAGATTATAATATCACTGACGAATAAACTTTTGTTATGATATACCATCGGCCAACGGAATTATCTTAATTTTATCGAATCGCTATGGTCAAGAATATGTAATTTTGTTAAATAAGAAGGCTATGGGATTTAAGTACTTAGGATTTTATTTTAATGCAGTACAAGTTTTATTTGATATTTTTATAACTAATGTCCGCCACACGAGAGTTGAACATCGACGTATGAGGGGGTGTGATGAAATATACAGCAGAAGCTTCTGTTGAGCGAAGAGCATAATGAGAATTTGACATCTTCATGTAAGTAACTATATTACAAATATAAGATAGGAACTTTTGTAATTAATTTATTAATTGAGAACGTGGCGACAGCGGAATTTTGATTCCGCTTTCTTTCCGTTGTCAACTCTCGTGTGGCGGACTTGATGCAATGCGAATGAGAATACGGTTCATGTAAATTGAACGGGGAAGAATACGCAACGTAGCATATTTTCTGGGTTCACACCATAAAAATAATGTAGTGAGAAAATGTGTTGTGTTGACATGTGTTGATATGTTAAGAATTTTTCATAAAAGACATAACTACATATTTTGTTTCAGGTGAGATGATTCACATTACTATATCCAGTATTTTAAAGGGCTTTATATGAGAAGAAAAGTATAAAAACCTAATATTACTGTAAACATAAAATCCGGTGGAAACTGTTCAATTTTTTACGAAATATGTTGACAATATTTCGTAAAAAATTGTTCATTTTATAATATGAACATTGTTTATTAATTAAAATGTATAACTATATCTATGATTATGAATATTTAATGTTAATTATTGATGGACATTCTCTTTAATTCTGCCCTCGATTGCACCTCATTTAAAAGTTCTGTGCGACAGATTGAGATAGAAGGTTTTTAAAACTTGTTAGACGGGGAGAATTCAATTTCAAAGGCTTTCTTCAACTTATTCCTTTTCTTATCGTCGGGAGCAATTCTAAAGATATAAAATAAATAATTTCAATACAAAATCTCGGTTCTAAGACGATCAGTAACAGACACAATGTACGGTGAAAGTTTATTATTTGACACAAATAATGTCTATATCTCTCCATCTCAAATAATTTCAGATGTATATTATTCATTCTGTGGATACATTCGAATTACACTTAATAATATGCGTTCTCTTGATTTTATTTTCTTAAAATGAAAATGCTCACAAATAATCTCATCATAAATTACTAAATTTATTCATAATCGAAAACTCGTTTGCCTGCTGAGATTCTGTGGTTTTCTGTTTATTATTATCATATTATCAATAAATAATTAACGACAAAAGCGCTCTCTTCAGGATTAAAACAAACAAAGCGAACGGCATAATCAGAGCCGAAAATTGTATTGAGTGTCCTTAAACACCGCAAAGCTTCAAGTCTATGACCAATCGGTTCATAAATTCGATAGTCCACCATTTTGATTTTATTAAGTTTGAGTCAAAAATTACATTGAGTGATCTCAAACACGGCAAAGTTTCAAATTTTAGAGAAATCGGTTTATAAATAGGATAGTACGCCGTTTTGGATCCGCCATTTAAATTTTTTTAAGTTAAAGTAAAAAATTGTATTGAGTGTCCTTACACGCCGCAGTGTTTCAATTTCAGACAAATTGGTTCATAAATAGGATAGTCCGCCATTTTGAATCCGCCATTTAGATTTTTTTAAGTTTGTGGAAAAATTTGATTGAGTGACCTTAAACACTACAAACTTTCAAGTTTGAGGCAAATCGGTTCATAAATAGGATAGTACGCCATTTTGGACCCGCCATTTTGCTTTTTTTAAGTTTGAGTCAACAATTGATTGAGTGACCTTAAACACCGCAAAGTTTCAAATTTGAGAAAAATCGGTTTATAAAAACAAAGTCCGCCATTTTGATTTTTTTTTTGTAAATTTTCGTTTTCTGACTCTTTTTCTGGCTTTTGTCGTTCAACTTGTTTTATGTAATCGCGAAGAGAGCGATTATTGCCCCTATTTGTATATTAATGTAATAGACAAAAAACATCAAAATCACTGTCTCTCAGCGGGGCAGCCGAGTTTTTCGGTTGAAATCTTTTTAACTCGTTTTCTGCATTTAATTTTGCCATTCGACTTGGTTTATTTAATATTCGGGAATCTGACATTCGATTAAATAAATTTTCCATTTATAAAAGTGGCTCCACGAACACTGTTTGTTCATCGTTTAAATTTCCTATATATATTTTTGGCAAATAAGCATAAATTCCGTATTTTTTGCAAAAAAACTGTACGATCACGCTCAAACCTATAGGAAATCATCGCATCTGATTTAATCCATAATGGGATTGCTGTAACTGTAAAGGGGCAATAAACTAATCGTGATATAAAACATCAAAACTTGCCAAATAATCTTAAGTAAAATTAAAATAGGTCAATTAAAATGTAAACGAAAATATCTTTGTCATATTTTGTTTGCGATGGGAATTTATCATTTCTGTCTTTACAATTTATCAGACATGTATTCAGCTGTGACATGTGGTATTAATAGGTTTTATTGATTCAGATTCGATATAGAAAATGAAATTGCGTAGCTGCTTAAATATATTATGACTTCAATACCTGCTACGTATCGGTTTTGTCAAATATAAAAATTGCCTGAACACCCTTGATTTTGATAAGAACTCCAATAAATTACATTTTTTGGGGTACTTACGTATTAATCGAATATGTTTTCGGTTCTTCAGCGATACAAATTCAAGTGCCAAGGAGAAATCAAAATGTTACCTAGTTTTTTTTTTTAATAAATCTAAATTCCGAATTTCTATATTAATACTATTTTGTAATAATCTATAGAATACTATTTATTAATTTCCCACGTTTGGGGGACAGTATTGTAACATCCGAGATTATGTTGATTAATGTCCACTTGGGGTTGTTAAAATTTATAATATATATATATATATATATATATATATATATATATATATATATATATATATATATATATATATATATATATATATATATATATATATATATATATATATATATATATATATATATATATATATATATATATATATATATATATATATATATATATATATATATATATATATATATTTATGTAAGAATTTATTTGCTCAACAAATTTTTATTGATTTTAAAGTATTATTATTGTGGACAAAATGATTGAAAACATGCAGTGAATGCACAACGGAGAGACACCTGATAAGTTTGCAATATCAGACTGACACTGTCTCTACCCTAGTGCCTCTTTTCCCTGGGCGCCAGTTCTATGAACATTTAATTCTTGTAGGTATGGAAGTTCACTGCTAAGCATCTTTATGGTTCATTAGAGGAGGTTCAATTAGGTTCTCATTTTTTAAAGACTATTGTGCTTATTAAAGACTATATGGAATGGTAAATGGATATAATGATCTTAGTGTGAAATATTTAAACGTGGTAGTATTTATAACTATGGAAGATTTGATATGTGAGAGATAAAACATAAGCTGAATACACAGAGAAGTATTTATTATTAAATATGTAAGCATTGTATTGTCACGAGGACAATTAATTTAAGCTAAACACAGCAAAGAAAAATTTATAACTGCAAATGAAATTGCAGCAGGAAGTGTGATTTTCAACATAGACAATAAAATAAATAGAAATGCTCAGATCAACTTAAGATTAACCTACGCCGAAACCTATACGTACCTTATACTATTGACATGGGCCTAAGCCTACAAAAACAATTAATCCTTAAAATTAAAATTATCTTAAATAGTCATTACCTTACTATGTCCTCTAGTTAATCCTTCAACATGAATCACAACACAAATTTTTTATAAGCACTTAACAAACACTGGCTTCTTTAGTACACCTGTGGACATCTATCGAAACTATTCCGAACTGGAAAACTGCCATATTTGATACGTTTGTTATACCTTCTTATTGGATTTTGACCTTTACGGAACTTAATATCTCCAGAATTTCTACTCACTTTCTCGTATTTGAATCTTCTTTTATTTATATAAATCAGCTTGCCACACTCGTAGAATTTTCTTTAACGCTGACTGGAGACGCTACACTTGAAAGTCGTGGATTTTTACCGAATTCACTTAAATTAGTTTTTAAAAAGTGCTTAAGAATTTCCCAGTGGGATTCTGCACACCATAGCACTATTTTAAACACCTCAAACTACTTTTAAACATTAAATTTTATGAATTTTAGGCCACATAAAACCAGCTAGCTGTTGATTAACACGCTAGCACTGTTAAACTCCCTGCATTATTATGCGTCTCTACCGAACTTCTTTCGGGTTAAACAAATGCATTTCTTCCTGTAATACAGCTTCTTGTTTTATCTTTGTTGACAACTGTGGCCAATCACATCAATGCTATTTTTATAAATTAATTAGGTTTATCTTTAAATGCCATAATTTATCGTACACCCAGTTTGAATTTCACTTCTCAGCTATAGAAAATAATCACATTTACCTTTCGTAATGTAATTTCAATATTCACAATACAGCGGTCATGTCTTTCTTTTATCTGCTTCTAGATTACAGCTCTCGAGGTCCCATTTTCACGTGACGCTAACGCAATTTTCTTTCTAAATACATATACTTTATGTGGATGTTATATTACATAAATTTTGTTGAGACTTGTCTATTACGATTATGTGAGTTTTGGATTTTTGTGCCGATATAAATTTTGATATTAATATAAATAGACATTGACCAATCAGATTCATTGTTGCCGGTTGACGTTTGTATTGCTCTTGAAACCCATAGATATGCGTATATATATATATATATATATATATATATATATATATATATATATATATATATATATATATATATATACATATATATATATATATATATATATATATATATATATACATATATATATATACATATATATATATATATATATATATATATATATATATATATATATATATATATATATATATATATATATATATATATATATATATATATATATATACATATATATATATATATATATATATATATATATATATACATATATATATATATATATATATATATATATATATATATATATATATATATATATACATATATATATATATATATATATATATATATATATATATATATATATATATATATATATATATATATATATATATATATATATATATAATATATATACATATATATACATATAAATACATATACATACATATACATACATATACATACATATACATACATATACATATATATATATATATATATATATATATATATATATATATATATATATATATATATATATATATATATATATATATATATATAAATATATATACATATAAATACATATACATACATATACATACATATACATACATATACATACATATACATACATATACATATATATATATATATATATATATATATATATATATATATATATATATATATATATATATATATATATATATATGTATATTTCAGGAGCATTTCATTTATCAGTAGGTAACTCATTCGCCTATCAACACTTTTTACTTAGGTCGTTGAGTGCTTAGGTACAGTTTGGTCATAAAATGTGATTCATTTAGTTATGCGGTTATCAGTCATAAAATTTAATACTCGTAATATCTGTGATAAGACACTTCAAAATATGTTATATGCAGTAAACTATGTAGAATGTATTTACATTGAAACAAAAAAGGAATTAATAATATAAAATATAATATTTTGTCAATTTTGTGGACTTTATAAAAGTAATAACTTATAAAATGCTTTCCTTTTGAAACAATCGATCAGAAGCAGCATTTTAAAAAAATATATTTTTACATTTGCACACACTTATCAGAACAGAAATCGCATATCTCTATTCCTCTATTAATTGATTAAGTATAGATATCGTTTATATCGTTTCAGTCAAATATTATTTGTTCCATTCAATAGGAAATATTGGTTCCATTCAATAGGGAAACAATTCAACAAATTGGCATTGTTGCTATCCTGAAAAATTTGCAGAACGCTGGTTTACTTGTCCATTGAATTGGAAGTTCAAATTGAATCTACTATCAACCAGTAAGTAAGGAATTATAAAAGCAGTCACAATAATTTTCTGGCCAACAGAAGCAGATTGTTATCTGCGGCGTTGCCAAATCAATTTCTAGGAGTAACATTAATAATTAGTATTATTCTATGAGTAGCATTATTAATGCCACTTACCTAATACAAAACTAAGTTTCCATACTATCTGTACGAATATATTATATCCTGCACCGCTTTCAGTTTAAAATATTATAGAATATTGTAATAATAATAATGCAAAGTTTCGACTACTGGATAGGGCTGGAACCTTTGACGTAACTGTAACACTCGGAGTAGTTTCCACAAACACCAAAACACTTTCACTTCGCTCGACGCGCGTTTCGACAACCAAGTTGGCATCATCCGGAGACGATTAAAACTGAATGAAAACAGTTTTTCGAGATTAAAAATTTCGAGATTAAAAAATATATGCATAAAAATAATCTAAACGAATTAGAAGAAGACAAAACGGTAATTATACAATTCAAAATTTCGAATTTAAATACTATTTTCGTAAATAGTTATTTATGCAACAAGTGCACAAAATAAATGTTTATTGCACGCGACGCGAGATTGTCAAACGAAGACGTCAGGACGAGTGAGACAACACGTTGAGTACAATAAACACTTTTTGTACGTACGTACTTTTCGTACGCGTACAGACGCGTAAAAATAAAACATACCACATCTGTGGTATGTTTTATTTTGTGGTGTATGTTATTTTGGATTTTTATTATCCGGTTTTAGAATTTAAAAAAAATATTAAAAATAACGTTTATGAATCAGATAAATCGGCAGAGCATCAGTGAGATAAGGGTGAGTTTTATACTTCCTTTAGAAACAATGCATGTATCGCATAAATCCATGGCAACATGGACAATTTAGAATGATGTACATTAAATTAATCTAGTCTAATCCAATTTAATTAACTACGATATTCAGGCCGAGAGACATGGACCTATTATGAACCCGAGCACAGCCGAGTAGACTGCTGATTTCTGTAATAAATTAATCGTTTTTCGCCATTTATTAAAACTATAATTAATGAACCTGCTAAAATATAGCTGGCTTGTTTTCTCTCTTTCGATCTCCTTACAACCTGACAGGATTAAAAGTCAAACACAAAG
>CAXKVY010000499.1:0-18283 GCA_964058915.1 Tetropium fuscum | reverse complement strand
AAATAAGCGGAGAAGAAAATTAGCCAAGATTTATAGTGTTCTTACTTGGTAATACGTTATTCCAAGCACGGTTTCCCCTGGGAGAGTGTACGAGGCTAAAATAGTGTACGAAGAAGGAAAAGGGGGAGGGAATCATTCAGAGAGAATAAAGTAAGCAGAGCATAAAAGTTTATCCCATGATACCTACCTAAAACCTACAGTCAAAAGTACCGAATACCCATAGTAAAGGTGATTCCGACAGATTGCAGCATCGTGAACTAGAGGACATGCAGTTTTCCAATTGGTAGTACGAGGTCCTTCCGATAGATGGTGATTCCGACAGATTGAATGAGTTTGGTGTAAATAAATAATAAACAAAGTGAAGTTCGGTTTTAATAATATTGTGGTGATTCGATAACTGAAGGGATTATATATATAAACGTAGCAAGGTAACATTTTAAAATAATTTTAGTAGTAAGAATTCATTGTTCGAGAGGCTCACTGCCCATGTAATTAGTTGTAAGATTGCTTAGTTTGGCATAGGTCTTAATATTAAGCTCATTCAAAATATGACTCCTCGCAGTTTTATGATTTGCATGTATGCACTTAAGCATGCTGCTACTTTTCTAGATAATTTTGGTAACCACATACTTCATTTTGTGTGTTAAACTTCCTGTCTTATAGATATATTTACTTTACTGTGTTAAACTTCCGTCTTATAGACATATTTACTTCTCTTTGTTAATAAAACAACCAAGTTTCTATAGTTATGAGTTATCATTACTCTCATGTAAGAGTAGGAATATAACCTGATATCATTAAATAGCGTTTAACCATGCCCCTGCTGGACTATAGAGGACTCAAGCTCAGCAGTGAACCTAACCTAACCTAACCTAACCTAACCTGATATCATTAAATAACGTTTAAACATGCCCCTACTGGACTATAGAGGACTCAAGTTCAGCAGTGAACCTAACCTAACCTAACCTAACCTAACCTAACCTGATATCATTAAATAACGTTTAAACATGCCCCTACTGGACTATAGAGGACTCAAGCTCAGCAGTGAACTTTTATATTTAATATAAATAAATGTTCAAAGAACTGGCGCCTAGGGAAATTTAGCAGTAGTATCGAGATCGTGACAGTATAGCACTTGTCAGGTCTTCATTCTCTGTGCTTTCACTGCATAACCACTCACAAATATTATCAATGTATTACAAATTATCACCCAACAGTGAGGCTTATACACATAACTTAAAAACATTAAGGGTTCATATATATAATATAACATTTGTCTCCCATTACGTGGGCATTAAGAATTCAAATTAATCTCAATTGGCACCCGAAAGTGGGACATTAAGAGCTCATATATAAAATTTATACAATATATATATATATATATATATATATATATATATATATATATATATATATATATATATATATATATATATATATATATATATATATATATATATATATATATATATATATATATATATATATATATATATATACACATATATATATATATATATATATATATATATATATATATATATATATATATATATATATATATATATATATATATATATATATATATATATATATATACTTATTCTGTGTACCTAACGACACCCAATTGTCCAATGTCAATGTAGCTCCCAGTGTATAATGTATATACTAAATGTTCTTATTTTCACACCCAGAAAGTTTAAGTTAGATAGGCACCCTTTCTGTATATTTTTATAAAATTATTTGACAATTGGGCACCCGACAGTGTTGCCAAATTAATGGGAGTCACACTGACTTAAAGTAATAATCGTGTATGTAAGTAATATGCATTTAAAAGACAGAAAGTTTAACTAATTTAACGATGGGTGCCACATTTACAGTTTTTCTTTTGGGGCAGTATGTAGTATATTATTAGTATACCAAAAATTAACTATTTCAATAAATGAAAAGCATTAATTATAAAATTATGTAACCATATACTTATTAATCTGTATTTAAAAACTATTTTATTTACCATTGTTAATTATTTTTCACAGACAGATGTTTTTACAGTATTTTTTAGATTATAAACTATCAATCTATATCAATTTTAAATTATTTGGACTTCTTTATTAAAACCCTTTATTAAGTAATATGTAATATACATTTGAATTGCAAAATTAATTTAAAACAAGCTTTTAAAAACTCTTTACAATAATCAGTGTAGGGTATTTTTAAATACATTTTAATTTTCTTCTAAAATAAGCTAATATATTCTATCTAAATAAAAAAATATAAATATACAGGGTGTTAGAGGTTTGCCATCATTTCAACAGGCAAAAGGATACATAAAAAGAAACAAAAAAACCTTATATGGTATGATTCCTAAACCCAACCACTTTCGAGAAAAAAATTAATAAGTCTCCAACTTCTATGTGTAAAAATTCAGTTAATTGAGGAATCACACTATAATTTTGTACATTAAATGACTATAAAATGCAGTTTGCCTCTTCTGTAAATTTATTTGTTTAGTTTTAATAAAACAATTATTTCATTAATTATTTTCATTAATTACCGCCAAACGCGATATCGATTTTATCGAATTTTATTGATTAACGTAAAAATAATAATATGGAGATTTCTTAATTTTTTTCTCGAAAATGGTCGGGTTTAGGACCCGTACCATATAATTTTTTTTGTTTATTTGAATGTATACTATCGCCTGTTAGAATTATGACACTCAAACCTCAAACAGTCTGTATATTATACATTGCATATTTAGGAGTCATGTTTTATTCTTGATTCATTAAAAATAAAAGTTTTCAGTTCTAACCAAGAAATGTTTTCAAAGTTACTCTTATAGGTATGCTAATAAAATGTTCGCCATCAACCTTCCGTATAGCTCTTTTGGATGCTATCTGGTTTGAAAAGTCCTTTCGCATAATATTTTTTTGATTAGGAGTAAGAGTCATCGTAATCTTTGATCTAAAAAATATATAAAAATATATTAGCTTACAAAAAAAAACAGATCTAATATTAAAACGAACCCGTTTCTTGTGTACTGCCACCGAAATATTGGTACACTAGAATTGTAGATAATCTTCTTTACCTAAAATAAAAACAATTAGTTTTAATGTACTTAGTTAATTAAGAACTTAACAAAATATACCTGCAGATTTTTCTAGTCCGTAATTTTTATTTATTTTTTTAATTCTATTTCTCCATGCAAGTTTTCTTGATAAATTTCTTTATCTTCTGATTGTGATGGCTCGGTTATCGATTGTACAGGTTCATTTACTGTCTCAAAACCTGGTTGATAATCTATATCTATTTCATCCATATTAATATCTATTTCTTCTAGTTTTATTTTTAAATTGAGCTGCATTTAAAAACAAATTCAGGAAGACAAAAGTATAATTATGTAATACATAGGTATACATACCTAAATGTTTTTATATGATGTAAGTAAGTATCATGTTAATTTTTTAAATAGTTTTTAAAAAGTCTCTTATTTAAAGGGTTAAAAAATGTAAAAATAAAAAAGCTACTCATTTATTTTTTTTTATCACGTATATTGCAAATATCAAAAAGGTTAATCAGAATCTATTTTGAGATTTAAAAGCAGCCGCTAATTATTTCATAATGAAATGTTTTAGTTTCAGAAAAGTTTTTAGAAAAGTTTTAATTAAATGTGCTATCGGTTGTAGGTATGTTTTAGATTGGTTGACAAATAGTCCGCCATTTTGGATCCGCTATTTTGATTTTTTAAGTTTGGGTCAAAAATTGTATTGAGTGACCTTAAACACCGCAAAGTTTCAAGTTTGAGATAAATCGGTTTATAAATAGGAAAATTCGCCAATTTAATTTTTTTGTAATAAAAAAAATAAATTATATTGTCACCGGAAGACTCCACACTTACCAAATTTGGAGTCTCTAGCTCATTGCAAGATTTAAAACAAACCTTATAAACAAATATACGGTCAAGGACAATAAATGCATATATAAATCTACCAAATTCCAAAGTAGCAAAGTAGCTTTTAAATGACTATGTTGCAGGCTTACATGTCTCCCATGTGACCTGGCACATTATGGAGTCACATCAATAAAAAAATTCAGTAAATACAATCCTAAATCTGTTTTTAATCTCATTTCAGAAATTTTTAACCTCTAGAATGTCAAAAACATTTAGGTATATGATCGTATATAATGTTCTGGTTCTGACATGAGAAAAGAAAATGCAATAGAAGAGATTGTGCCATAAATGAATCACTAGGCAACTCCTAAAAATATTTGATAATGTAACACAAGGTAAAACTGCAAAATTAACAAATACACTGCGCAACTTATTTAACGCACAACCAAAAAGTTAACTCAAATTTGACGTTATGTATTTTCGACAATTTTTGTTCGTTTTGGTCGATTTTTTTTCAAATTGTAGGTTTTTCTCTTAGGAATATCACTGTCTTAGTTGTTTTGGTAAAACGAATGATTTTGATATTATACCAGGTGCTATAAAAATGTTATGTTTTTTTCCGAAATTTCAAAACGTCCTGTGGGCTATACAAGGTATTGCAAGTTATTGAAATTATAGCCAATTTAAAGCCTCATGTTTTTTCTACATTTTCTTTTTTTATTCATTAGTTTATCTCTGTTATTTCATGAAATACACCGTTTTGAAACACCATATGCTTTTATTCACATGAAATGCATTTATCGGACAACTCAAACAGCTAGCAAGCTATGGAAATCGAAGATTACACGTCATAAACTGACAACTGTGTCATTAGTTTTTTGTTCACAGTCCAGCAATAATTAGTGAATAATGGAACGCCAAACCAGAAATTTAACTCGTGATGAATGTGTTGAGGCAGCTACATTACATTGTGAAGGGTGGAGTTACAACCGCATAGCTGGAAGGTTGGGAGTGTCTCACACAACTATAGCGAGAGCAATTCAAAGGTACGCGGAAACAGGAGAACATTCCAGACGGGCCGGTTAAGGTAGATCTCGTGTTACCTCTGCTATCCAGGATCGCTTTTTAAGAGTAAATGCTGTAAGACAACGATTTATAACTGCAACACATTTAAGAGCACAACTTCAAATATACATATATATCCCCTTATAATAAACGTATGCACATACAAAATCGCATCTTGAGTAGGTAAATAAAGAACATTTGTATACGAAAATCATATATTTAGTTTTACTACATGACCACCCTGTATAGAAACCAAACTGGCAATTTTTGGACCTGGGAACCAAATGATGCTAAATATGTATATACTTGTATACATGTGTATTCTATAGTTAAGTTGAAGAGCAACTCTTCGAGGAAGAAAGTAAATTTCACTTTCATTAGTTGCCCAACTATATACTTTCTCGCGTGAGATTTAATGGCTATGATTAAGTATTTTTGTTTGCAATTCTTTTGTTTATATTAAATTGCTATCTCAAATTGCCAGTAGGTAGGTACGTGTTCAGATTTCCGAATATTATAATTTAATAGGTACGCCGCGCCGTTTATGGAGTAGTAGTTTAGAATCATTTACATTTTAGATATTATTTTGAATGTTAAATAAATGAACCGTCTAGTAGGAACATATAGGACATAGTGTACTATCAACATAAAAACAAGTGATTTAACGGACTATGTTACATTAATATAAATTTTTAAATAATTAAAATATACGATAATTTTTTCATCTATCGGTGTGGAGATAAATAGCACGACATGTGAACTTCATTTTCCTCCCCTTCCCTTCAAATGGATCTTAGTACTAATTATGCTAAGTATATAGCCCTAGTATATATGGACTATTACTAATATCAGCCATGGCATATCCTGTTCATGAACAGGACTAATAAACATTAGTTCTGTAGCTATAAAATATTTTCCAACGTACCTATATTTCCATGTTACGATGATTTCTCAACGTCTCTTATCATATCATGTGATTATTTGGGATTAATAGACAATGAGAAAATAAAATAAAAATAATAACATCTACCTAGGAATAATGCAATAATAAATTTACATTGATCCAAAACTTTTCTGACTTTAGTATTTACTTATAACCTAAGAACACAATAGGTTCAAGGACCTTACCGGAAACTAAACCAGTTGTAATAACTAAGTAAAGAGTTGGTCACTGGGCTGTCTGAAATGCATTTACATTCACTCAATATAGCAGTAGGTACATAATTATTAATATTTACTTTTAATCGAATTTATAACCAATATGTTGGAATTTACTCTCTGGTTGTTTTAAACTCTCATTAATTGAACTTGTTTTTCTGCTCTGTTTATATGCTTAGGAACATATATTTTTGCTGCAATCATTAACTCATGTTTTATTTTATGTTAATTTAATTACATAATGCGACACAAATAGGTGTATTATAAGTTATTGAGAGTACTAAGTCATGCAGAAGAAGATTTATATAATTTGACAAATCGAAACATATTAATTATTTACGATTATTGATACAGTTAAAATATCTATACTAGTAGTTATGAACTTTTTCAAATTACATGTTCATGTCGTGTATTGTGAAATATATCAACAGTTATTCATATCTATTATTACTAATATTCTTTCATATTGAACAGGCTATTTCAGCTGCTGATGAGATCATAGAAGAACCAACAAAATTTTGTATTTAAAATAGTTCGCAATTTCTATGAATACATTAGCAGTCAATTTATTCAATAAAACAGGTATTATTAATAATTTCTAAAATAGTATCATTCGTGCATAATTAAAATTAAGCTTTCGGCATCTCGGCATCCATAAAATGAGGGAGCAACCATTTTTTCAGAAGATCAACATTAGAAAAATGATAGAGCTGATAAAGTGTATACGAGCATAGTTGCATCTGGTAGGTGGTAAAGCACAGGACATCCACACTTATCTTAAAATTTCGCCCTATGTATTTAGCAATAGTATCTAGATTCGAATAGTGGTTCAAACCGTGCATGCGAGTCCGATACTGGAACTTAAAGTCAGCCCGATGGACTATCTACGACTGCACACTGGTGTAAAGAGAATAAACAGGCTGGTCGTAAATAATTTCTTTGCTGACCGCGCCGCGTACCTACTGTTAAATAAAGGTTTATGAATGCAGTGCGTAAATACCGATTTATCAAGCGTAGTTTACTTTTAGTATTCATCTTTAAAGCATTCACTACTAAAAAGTATAATATTATTTCCTAATTTGCCATGGCTTTCTGGAAATCCCGAAATAGTTGAACCGGTTATTGTCGAAAAAGTCGAGGCAACATTAGAATTTAAATATCAAGATTTACATGTACAAGTCAAGGTACTATTTTAAATACCCTTATCCTAAATATCCTGGAATTGGATTACTTAGTTATTTTGGACTTATATTTTTCAGACATGAAAGATTTTTGAATACGATTTTACTGAAAATATAGAATAATATTTTCAAGACAACAGTCGTTTAAAAGCGATAACTTATAGGGACAAAAAACCACGTCAAGATGTATTGGAAGTATTTATTTGTAATATATTTCAGACGAATGTAGTTTCAGTAGTTTCCACAAACACCAAAACACTTTCACTTCGCTCGACGCGCGTTTCGCCAATCAAGTTGGCATCATCCGGAGACGATTAAAACTAATCTTAAACTACAAAATCTACCATATTTATACTATTTTCATGGTGACGTCACTAATGATATCACCGTGAAATTTACGCGTGACTAATCACGCTTCAATGATCGGTTGCTAAGCAACGCGTAAAGCGGGCTATACTGTATGATATCACCGTGGAATAATGTACCAAAAAATGTTCCTCGGAAGGTCGTTAATATTGTGTAAAATCACTCGACACACTCTTTGATGAAGAAGAACTTGACCTTCTAAACAAGGTTTTAAACTTTGCTGTAGGGGTTCTGATGATATTTTGGATGATGTCGTGGCAGGGCTTGAAAGTTCAATTCAATATCTGCCTGATTCATCCAAGGGTTATTTCTAAAAATATAATGAATGACAATAGAAAGTCATGCTCAAAGAATCCTAGAAAGACAATCAAAAGATTGCGCGAAAAAGACTGTTTTTATTTAAAAGCAGATAAAAGTAATAAGGTTGTTATTTTAGATAAAGAGGACTATTATGAACGGGTAAACAACCTAAATAGTAATGGTCCTTATAAAGAACTTACTAGAAACCCTTTACCAAGAATGACCACTGAAATAAAAAATGTCTTCAAATCATGTAACAACCTTATTACTCCACCTGTTAAGAATGGGTTACGTGTGTCTAACCCTACTGTACCTAGATTGTATTGTCTACCAAAAATTCATAAGCCAGGGAAGTCGGTGCGTCCAATAGTATCGTCTAATGGATCTCCGACTTACCACTTATCAAAATGGTTGACTAAGGAATTTGAAAGTTTGCCCATTACACAGCCTAGTTTTTCAGTTAAAAATTCGAATGATTTCATTGATAAGGTCAAGAATATTCAATTGCAAGAGGGTGAAATTTTGATTTCCTTTGATGTTTGTTCAATATTTCCTAGTGTACCAATTCCACAGACCTTGGACTATCTTGAGGATTTACTCGAATTAAACAACTATAGAAAATAAGTAATAGAAGAATATATAAACCTTACAAAACTTTGTATGAAACAAAATTGCTTCCGTTTCAATGACAAGTTCTATGAACAACATGAAGGAACCGCAATGGGTAACTGTTTATCGCCTTTCATTGCTAATGTCTTCATGAGTCGATTTGAAACTGAAGCAAAAGAAGAATTCGAGTATTTTCCTAGGATTTGGCTCAGGTATGTGGATGACATTTTTTGCCGTGTTTGACACTAAGATTGCGGATGTAGAAAACTTCATTTCCAAATTAAATAGTCGTTTCACTTCTGTAAAGTTTACATATGAACTAGGAAATAATGGAAAACTTCCATTTTTAGATGTATTAGTAATTAAAAATAGTGACAATAGGTTAGAATTTGATCAACATAAAATGGCAAGTTTTAATTTTCTTGTCCATCGTTTACTAAGTTTCCCTCTCAGTAATGAGAGGTTTGAAAAAGAAAAAGTATTAATTAAAGATATAGCTGTGAGTAATGGTTATCCTAGAGATATAGTTGAAAAACTAATTAGGAAGCGTAAATTTAAGGACACACTTCGTAATTCTACGACCTTTCAAAAGGATATAGAGACTCCAAAATATGTATCCATCCCGTACGAACCCCGGTTTACTCCTGGTTTGAGTAACGTCTTCAAAAACGTGGGTATAACAGCGATTCATTCGTCTAGTAATAAATTACAACAACTTTTAGACAATCCAAAGGATAAAATTGTTCCAAATAAAAGGTCTGGGATTTACGAAATTAGTTGTAATTATTTTGATCGAAAATATGTTGGACAAACGAGACGATCAATTAACACCAGATTTAACGAGCATATGGCTCATCTAAAATATGAAAGAACAGGTAAGTCTAGTGTTGCACAACATGCTTTTGACAACAATCATAGAATAGTAATTAGTAATTTAAGATTAGTTAGAAATGTGACCAATAATAGACACTTAGACAGTTGGCTGCATTTGAGAGCATAGAAATTGTAAAATGTAAAAGTAGTATGAATAGCGACAAGGGACCTATACCGTATAGCCCGCTTTACGCGTTGCTTAGCAACCGATGATTGAAGCGTGATTAGTCACGCGTAAATTTCACGGTGATATTATACCGTATAGCCTGCTTTACGCGTTGCTTAGCAACCGATCATTGAAGTGTGATTAGTCACGCGTAAATTTCACGGTGATATCATTAGTGACGTCACCATGAAAATAGTATAAATATGGTATATTTTGTAGTTTAAGATTAGTTTTAATCGTCTCCGGATGATGCCAACTAGGTTGGCGAAACGCGCGTCGAGCGAAGTGAAAGTGTTTCGGTGTTTAGAAATTAACACTCATGTGCCATTAATAAAACACTCATTTTACGCATTTAATACAAAAATAACTAATATATAATAACAAAAATTTGTCAATAAACGTATGTTATTTTTTTATATTTTTTGAGCAAATTCACTCCCTTGCACAAGTTAGTCCCTGCACAAAAATGGATACTTATTCTAATCACTAGCTATACTCGTATAATATATATTTGTTATATACTAAATTAAATCTTACACTTAATTTCCAATTAAACCTACTTAATGTTTAACTTCATAATATTAACTTATCTACCTACTTTAAATATTAAATAATTTAAAACTACGTTTCCCTAATGTCTAATATTCAATAATTAATCATGTTTCATTAGGTGTATAAACAAAACTAACCCACTTTAACGGATAAACAATACCTTCAGCATGTGAATGTCATTGTCACGAATTGCGTGACAATTTGTTTATATTGCTATCAAAGTTGTATTAGTTGTACACTATAAGCCAACACTTTTTTAATGTATATAAATAAATAGCTCTACGTTTCATATAAATAAGTTTCAATCGAAGCATTATCTCACTATAATAAATAATAAATCCCAAGCCTAATAGGGTACATTATTTTCTTGCATAAAAAATGGATGTTATTCAAGAATAATATATTTATGTAAAATTTTATTCCATAATTCCTAGTAATAATTTTTTTATAAATTAATACGTGATACGTAATAAATTAATACATAATAAATTAACCGTGACGTTACACCTTATATATGAGAGCAGTGCTTAATTTTAATTCTTCATTTTGTCGTAGAATACTGTGCAGAGATTTTAAGTGGGTTTTTAAGATGAAAAAAAACTGCTTATTCTAAATATTGTATTGTACCATTATGTAAGAATGTCTCATTTATTATTCTGTCCCAAAGATAATTTTAATGTTGTACTTATTCTACTTATTAATTTTAATTATGTAGGTACTTAGGTATAATTAAATATTTATTTTTTCATATTTATTAACAGTAAATTTATATTAATTCAGCTAGATTTGGTAATTATTTACCATTTTGACTTTTTTTCAGAGGCACAAAATTCGATCCATCTAAAATTTACCAAAAATTCATTTGAAAATATTTTCCTAACTACAGGTTCGATATACATGATTTGTTTTGAAATTGTAGGTTTGTTCGTGCGGAACGCAGATGAGCTACTGAATTTCAGCTCAATTTTAAATTTTGACCATATACAAGGTGTACCAATTACATTGTTTTTTTGCATGAAGTTTGCAACACTCTATGGTAAGTGCAAGCAATAAAAAGATGAAAATTTTGGTGCAGTACTTTAGCGTAGTCTCTTCTTAAAAAGTGATTTTTTAATTCATGTCAATATCTCTATTAATAGGGAAGATATGATTAATTAAAATAATGACTATGTGTCATGGTAATTTTCAATGCAATTGCCAATGGGTTTTTGCAAAGTTGCTTTAGCATCTTCGTTTGTTTTTTTTGACAAGTGTCGCTAGTGTTTCTAAGTTAATTGTTGAGATTTGGTCTGAATTATAACAAAGTAACGGTAAACAATAAAAAGTAATAATGGTCTTAAGTGCAACTGGCGCCGCCAGAGCCATAACTTTAAGACAGGAAGGGCGGTCACAATACTATGCGGCACAAGGTCTAGGCGTTTCAAAATGTAGTATTCAAAAAGCCGTGGAACGGTTTCGAGAAACTGGAGAATACACCAGAAGAATGGGATCATGAAGAAAAAGATGTACAACTCAGCAGGACTACCGTTTTTTAGCCCTAAGAATACTACGAAACAGGGACTCTACTTCAGTTAGTGAGCGGAATGCTTTACAACATGTACGTGGTGTAGATATTAGTGTACGAACTGTGAGAAGAAGGGTAAATGAAGTTGGCTTAATGGCAAGAAGACCTGCCAATGGCCCATTGCTGATTAGAGAACATCGTAGACAGCGCCTTCTTTTCGCCCGTGAACACCAAAATTGGGGAATTGAGGAATGGGGTAAAATCCTGTTTACTGATGAATCGAGATTTTGTATGTTATCTCCAGATGGCCGTCACAGAGTATGGCGAAGAGGTGGCGAAAGGTTTGCAGAGTGCAATAGTGTGCCAAGGTTCAGTTTTAGTGGTGGCTCAATTATAGTGTGGGGAGGAATTAGTCTTGAAGCTCGTACAGAGTTAGTGGTGGAGTAATGACTGCTGATAGGTATATTACTGACATTTTGGAACCACATGTTGGGCCTTTTGTCCCATATATTGGAAACATGCTAATGCATGATAATGCCCGTCTACATGTGGCAAGAATCGTTTCCGAGTATTTGGATCAGGTTGATGTTAACTGTATGATGTGGCCTGCAAGAAGCCCAGATCATAACCCTATCGAACATGTTTGGGACATGGTAGGAAGACGTGTTCAAGCTCAAGTTCCTGCTCCTGTGAACCTGAGGGAGCTTAGTGCAGCTGTCGTGCAAGCATGGGATGAATGTGACCAAGGTGCCATTCGTCATTTATTTGAGGGGATGCCAAGACGCATGGAAGCTGTAATTCTTGCTCGGGGAGGCAATACAAGATATTAACTGTTTAATTAAAGTTTATTTTTGTTGTTAATTTTAAAATATTGTTACATTTATTATCGAGAAATTTTGTATGTTGGTTCTTTGTTTGTGAAGTTAAAAGTTAACGTTAATTATAAATTGAAAAACTATGTCATTATTTTAATTAACGTATCTTCCCTATTAATAGAGATATTGACATGAATTAAAAAATGAATTGTTAAGAAGACACTACGCTAAAGTTACGTACCAAAATTTTTTGCAAAAATCCAATTTAATTGGTACACCTTGTATATGGTCAAAATTTAAAATTGAGCTGAAATTCAGTAGCACTTGCATTCCTCACGAACAAACCTACAATTTCAAAAAAAAATCATATAACTCGAACCTATAGTTAGGAAAATATTTTCAAATGAATTTTTGGTAAATTTAAGATGGATCGAATTTTGTACCTCTGAGTGTATATACGTGTAGAAGAATTTCTGTATCAATGAAATGTTGTGCAAATGCATAATATATCATGCATAATAAATAATAAAAGTATAATAAGGTAGAAACAGTTGCAAAACGTCGGAAACTGTTGTAAAACGTAGGGTAAGGACAATAATAATTGAGGAATATATTATAAAATCCCTAAAAATTAAATCAAATATGTTATGTCCAAAGGTGTATCTGGAATGGTTTCTCTGTTGTCGTAAGCCATGGATTCAATGTCTTCCAAGATAATCGCAGCAGCTTTTTGTACAATTCTCTCACGTTATTTATGTTTTTCTTTACATCTTAAAGTGTACCATGAGTCAAGATTTTATCACCAAAAGTACGAAAGGGGACGAGAGTTTGTCTGATGCGCAATGTACTGAAAACCATTCGGTCTCCATATTTTTCCCCTCTCTTTGATGGTCTTCCCATGTGGTGATTCTCCCGTAACCTGTCCAACGTCCAACAACTTCTCCAGAGAGAATTGCCAGTTATCATTCCCTTAAATATAATCGTGGATTTATTCTAGTACTTCTGAAATCCCTTCATCTTCTTTTGCATCACTCCTCATGATATATTGCATCTGGTGCGTGTAAATCCTCAACAGTGTAGATTCTTACGTCTTCCTACGTCTTTTCCCACTCATTATTACTTTCTTGCCCACGAACGATAATGAAATTGGTAAACGTAGTGGTACGGAAATTAAAAACTGCTCGACGATTAGCATAAGGTTTTTTTCTATCCTCTTCGTCGTACGTTTCTGTACAGAAAAATACTGTTTTCAAACATAATTTCACTTGACCTGAACGCAAAGACGCCATCACGTGATGCTGGGTGTGCTCTGAAAGAGTTTGCCACAAAAACCTCGTTATTGAGTCACTTTTAACGTATTCTCTTATGCAAGAATTTTGAACACCAATTGTTTTATTTCTGAAACTTCTTATATATATATATATATATATATATATATATATATATATATATATATATATATATATATATATATATATATATATATATATATATATATATATATATATATATATATATATATATATATATATATATATATATATATATATATATATATATATATATATATATATATATATATATATATATATATATATATATATATATATATATATATATATATATATATATATATATATATATATATATATATATATATATATATATATATATATATATATCTATATATATATATATATATATATATATATATATATATATATATATATATATATATATATATATATATATATATATATATATATATATATATATATATATATATATATATATATATATATATATATATATATATATATATATATCGGACTATCGGACATAAAAGCGCACCTGGCGCACCTAGATTTTGTCCCAAATTTGATGTTCCATAACTTTTAAACCAGCCTATCGATTTTGATAATTTTTTTTTTTAAAGGGCGATTCTTGCGGATGACTGGCTTTTCATAAAAAATGATTTTTTAATATGTACAGCCTTTAAAAACCGATTATGATTTTGACACGAAATATGAATGTCGCTGTGGAGTGAAATTTTATTTGTATTGAATTCTTAAGTTGGTCACGGTGTTTACCATTCTTTTTTCAATATTCTTTTTTTTGAATCACCTCTCTAGCCACTTCAGCAACGAAGATGCGACATTTTAGATGAAACGGTGTTATTAAGTTTGATATTTATCAAGGAGGCTCTGGTAACGGTTAACACTGAAACGTCAAAAGATTCAGTTGAAATTCTCGTGAAAAAAAATAATTCAGTTAACGCTCTAAAAGAAAATGCCAGTGCAAATTAGTCCAATTCAAGTAGCTAGAGTTGTGGCTTTGGTAGAAGATAGAAGGAGTCAAAGATATGCAGCTCGTATTGTTGGTCTACCAGAAACAACTGTCCGAGGAGCGATCCAGCGCTACCGAGAAACGGGCCAATACAGCTGACGTCCAGGTTCGGGTAGTTCCAGGATTATGCAAAATATTGACGATCGATTTATTGGTC
The DNA here is from genome assembly GCA_964058915.1 of Tetropium fuscum. NCBI lineage: Eukaryota > Metazoa > Arthropoda > Insecta > Coleoptera > Cerambycidae > Tetropium > Tetropium fuscum. Next base: position 3,299 of record CAXKVY010000499.1, on the reverse strand, counting down.
TGCAAATATCGAGGAATCCCTATCAAACAGCTGTGATCACAAAAGGAACAGTTGTGTCAGATCGAACAATTTGTCGGAGATTCAGGATCTCGGTTTTATCGCAAGAAGACCTGCTATTGGAATGCGATTACCTCGACGACATCGAGTAGCTCCTTTGGATTTTGCTCGAATTCATCTTGTTTGGAATGAGTTGCAATGGTCTCAAGTTTTATTCACTTACGACTCAAGCTTCATGTTGACATCGGTAGACGGGCGTCGGAGGGTCTGGAGAAGGCGTGGGGAAAGATACGAGGATGGTATGTTCAATGAAAGGGAGAGTTTTGGCGGTGGTTCACTAATGGTATGGGGTGAAATTACCAGCGATGCCCGTACAGAATTATTTATGTTTCCACTACGGCAATCTCTAAATGCAGTTAGATACATAGAGATCTTGAATGACCATGTGGTCCCATTTGCACCTTACATTGGCGAAGAATTCCTCTTAATGCAAGATAATGCACGACCGCATACCGCAGTGATGATAACACAATTTTTAAACGATGTCGGAATTGATCGTATACCGTGGTGGGCTAAAAGCCCTGATATGAATCCCATTGAGCATTTATGGAATGAATTGGGACAACGTGTTAGTAGACGCAACCCAGAGAATCTGAATGAATTGAGGATTGCTCTTACAGAAGAATGGGACAATATCCCTCAAATCACTATCACAAATTTGATTGAAAGCATGCCTAGGCATATGGAAGCTATTATAGCAGCCAGAGGAGGAAATACTCATCGTTAGTTAGTTTGTTGTTCAGTTATTTTTTAAGTTTATTGTTTTAATCATTAATAATTACAGTCGTTTTACTAAAATGGCGTTACTTGTAAGTAACAATTATTTCAGCGTCCGTAATCGAAAACGCTAAACATTTCTTAAACGATGAACTTTTTAGATATTTTCAGCTCCACGACCTCCTTGTTGAATATCAAACTTAATAACACCGTTTCATCTGAAATGTCGCATCTTCGTTGCTGAAGGGGCTAGAGAGGTGATCAAAAAAGATAATATTGAAAAAAGAATGGTAAACACCGTGACCAACCTAAGAATTCAGTACAAATAAAATTTCACTCCACAGCGACAATCAAATTTCGTGTCAAAATCATAATCGGTTTTTAAAGGCAGTAATGTTAAAAAATACATTTTTTATGAAAAGCCAATTACAAAATAGTTATCCGCAAGAATCGCCCTTTCAAACAAAAAAAATATCAAAATCGATAGGCTGGTTTAAAAGTTATTAAACATTGAACAAATTTGGGACAAAATCAGAGTGGTCGTAACACTCTGAAGATCCTCAATGAAGGTGAAAGAACTTGTACAACTAATATTTAGAGTGGTACAAGTTCTAAATTTACAGTAAAATTTATAGTAAAAAATATCAGACTGACTTCCTCCATATAGAAAGAAAAGAATAATTATTAGCATTTTTACAAATTTATCACCATTGTGTAGGTACTACATACTGATTTAGATTTAATAGGTAATGATTATTCGTCAATGGTACTAACAATTTTCTTTTTTGTTACAGGCTTAGAAGAAACTTTAGAATTAGTTAAAGGAATAGGTGGTAAAGCATTCGCCTTTCAATGTGATTTAGCTGATAAGGAGGATATATATAGGATAGCTAAGAAAACACAACAAGAAGTAGGGGATGTAAGTAAATTTTAATATGTTATTACTAATAAAGATGGATTCTGGCTGAGGTAACTCATAAGTATATCACAATTCAGAACATGCGTTGTATTGTACTAGTGTTAGCCGTGGTTTTACGCCTCGTCGCATAGATATGTCGATCCTTTGTAAGGTCCCGCTATTTTTCGAGTCCCAAAGCCAACGTTGCAGTTGTTGATGAATCTCAGCAGTTGAGTAGCCCTGGTTACTAACGAGCCATGTAGGCTTAGAAATTTACTTAGAGGCTTGCCCCCAGGTTTGGAACCTATGTCTGAATTCCTTTAACCCTTTCAGCCATGAATAAATTCGAGAAGATATTTAATATTGCTTTTATTGAAATATTGCTTACAAGAGTATCAGAAATACATTCAACGATAAATCTATTTCAACGATAATACATTCAACGTCAACCTTTCCAAAAAATTATAAACCATTTTCTGACATGGCTAATTGCTGGAACCATTCCATGAAACAATTTTTGTTGTCAAATAAATACTATCCTACGGTGCAAGTTTTACAAGCCCATCTAATCCTGTGAGGTTGAGCTGCATTGCTGCAAAAAGCATATCTTCTTGATATGCTAAGTCATATCGCTTTTCCTGTGGAATATTTCCCCGGAAAAGAAAAGGCTATTGGCATAATGTCTTCAGATATGTATCCAGACCTATTTGCTCTAAGCCAAACTTTATTGCCTCGTTTCACGGATTTATTCGGCATATATTGCAAAGTAAACCTACTTTTAATTTGATCATCGATTCATTAATTACCTGGAACCCTTCAAGTTTAAAAGCATGCAGCATAGTGTTATGATAACAGTGGCGGCTCGTGCCAAATTAAGCAAGCAGTGCAAAAACTGGCAAAGACACATAATGAAGTGCTAAAAGTTTTAAAATTTTCAAGGTTACGCGTTTTCCTGGCACTAGGAATTTTAATAAAATATCCATTTGAACAAAAATAGACTTCCATAAGAATAATTATTTGAGTTTATGATTACCATGGCCACCGGCTTTAAGGGTGCATTATTGTTTTGATTTTCAACACACATTTATTTTTACAGATAAAAAAATCTATGATTGTTGTCAAAAGCATGTTGTGCAACACTAGACTTATCTGTTCTTTCATATTTTAGATGAGCCATATGCTCTTTAAATCTGGTGTTAATTGATCGTCTCGTTTGTCCAACATATTCACAACCGTTTGTCCAACATATCACAATCATTACAACTAATTTCGTAAATCCCAGACCTTTCATTTGGAACAATTTTATCCTTTGGATTGTCTAAAAGTTGTTGTAATTTATTACTCGATGAATGAATCGCTGTTATACCCACGTTTTTGAAGACCTTACTCAAACCACGAGTAAACCGGGGTTCGTACGGGATGGAAACATATTTTGGAGTCTCTATATCCTTTTGAAAGGTCGTAGAATTACGAAGTGTGTCCTTAAATTTACGCTTCCTAATTAGTTTTTCAACTATATCTCTCGGATAAACATTACTCACAGCTATATCTTTAATTAATATTTTTTCTTTTTCAAACCTCTCATTACTGAGAGGGAAACTTAGTAAACGATGGACAAGAAAATTAA
>CAXKVY010000498.1:0-24133 GCA_964058915.1 Tetropium fuscum | reverse complement strand
ATCCTCTTTATCTTTATTCTTATGTTCTCCAGCTAAATTTTCTCTCTCTATGTGAGACTCATAAACAAAGTCTTCAAGTCAAATGTTGTTAACCTCGTAAGCACTATAAGTATCACAAAAGTCTTTCTTTGGTTGGTACAAGCTTAAATTTAAAGCACAAAAAATTTGATCAAAAATCGCGTATGACTTTTCTTGATTGTTAATATCAGTGTTTTAGGTACTCATTATATAATTGACTCTTTGACTGAAACAGCGTTTCCAAGTACAACCTATTCGTGTCCTTACGACAATAATGTGAGGGCATTTTCGGTAGACTATTGAACCACTCAGTAAGGAAGTTCCTCTTTATTTTGTTTCGGTTTTTCGATCTAGTTTCATCTGTACTGCTAATAGTACTGTACGATGTAATGTCAAGCCCGTGTTCAGTTTTCTTAAACCAATCGTGTACCATGTACTCTTTTAATCCGAAAGAATTCAAAAAGGTTCTTTTGCATATCCTCTTTTTTTCATTATTATTAGTATTTCTTAAATGGTACCAATAGGTGCCCCTTTGATGTTCTCTTTGTTTTCGTGTATTCCATATTACCTATTATGTAAGCTCTTTTTTCTCCCCAGTCCATTTTTTCCCAAAAAGTCTGGAACATTAGTTTTCTCTCTTCTTCTGAAAATGCGGCACAAAAGTGATTCTTTGATTTCTGACATACTAAATATGTACATCTATCTCCCATCTTTCTGCTGGGTTTATTAATTCCATAGAAAATTGTTTTATTTTTATTTCTTTGAAAACATGTGTACTACATTCCATGCATTCTTCTAGACTTGGTTTTTAACCTGTTCCAGTTTTCTTTATCTGCTTTCCTTTTTCTCGTTCTCGCTTTTGTGCTTTCACCTTCTCGTGCATTTTCATCTGAACTTGTCGTACTCTTATTTTTCTTCATTAACGGATGCTTCTGTAGATTCGGGAATTTGTCCAGGATCATAATCTGGATCATCTATCTCATCTTCTATAGAATTAGATTCCACCAATACTTCGGGAACTTCGTCGGGAAAAAAGTTAATTTTCTGTTAATTTAGTGCTGCATTATTTTGGACCTTCTGGGATAAAATATTCTCCAGAGATAAAGAGTGAATTTGGATAAAATTAGGATCCGTAATATCTTCAGAAAGCGGATTTTCTATTACTGGTGTTAGGATACCAGAGGTATTAACTTGGTAGGTAGTAATGACTCTATTAAATTCATTAAATTCACGTACTTTCAGGAATATTATTGACAACAATAGGAGTTTCTTGGTCATTTTCTATTTCATTCAATGTCATAGACAAAATTTTATCTATTCGAGTTGGTTTCATCAGAAAAAAAATATATCAACTGACCTTTTGAACTTTCTTATATTATTTTTTTAATTTGCTAGAAAGTATTCTAGAATATAGATCACCATATTCATAAATAGTTTAACTTGAAGCGATTTATTAGTCGTTTGGATTATAATGTATACATACATGTATACATTTACGAGTTATGTTTACACCTAAAATATTGGAATGATACCAGATAATAAGTTAATAAAAAATTCGAGTATTTTAATTTTACCACTATACATGGTTTCCTTTTCTTGTAAAATATATTTATAGGTAGTTTTTTCTTTTTTTTTAACGGATTGGCTTCCGAAAACTAGTTCAGAAATTTCTAACTATTCGGTTGTTTAATTACAAACAATTAGTCAATCTTAAAATGATAATTTTATTATTACAGGTAGTTTAAAAGCTTAAATCGGATCAGGTATCTATTTTAAATTTCAGTAAACAGGGATTATTAAAATTAAATTCCGTTGCATTAAATAGAACTTTAGAAAATATCCCCTATCGATATAAAATTCGAATACAAATCTATAATTTATATAAACCCAATATTCCGTATCGTAAAAGTTGCTTTTTGAACTTTAATCTGGTGTACTGCATACTTTTGAATTAAACAATTTAGTTTTATCTTAATAGGAATAAATTTCTACTAAAAAGAACTAAAAAAACTACTTACCTTTGAACGAAATACGAACACTTAAGGCCAGAAAAAACCCATAAGCAACTGACAGATACGGGTTATTTTTATGCGCATATTGTTGGATTTATTAGATATATAAATTTGTATACAAAAATTAAAACGTCTCAGTATATGATATCATTGTTTATACTTTGTGTAAGTGGCACCACATGTGCCTGTGGCCTGTCCCTTTTTATCTAAAATGTTCTTCCAGACATAGATAAAATAACAGTTCTAAAATACTAATATATATGTGTAGGTATACGAGACACTTATCCATTACTAGTTGCTGTGTTAAGACGTAATATTCAAGATGATATTTTATCATTAAATCGAGTCAACTAGTTACATTGTGTTTTATTTAAATAGCCCCAAAACCCAATACATATCCAGAAGCAAACAATACAGGGTATTCATTTGTACCGATTTTTAAATATTTCCTCAAAACTTTGGATTACGGCGTTTTGTAACAACGTTCTAAGCAACACAATAAACACATTGAACCAAAAATCTCAAAATCGTAAAATTGTCAGATACGGGGTATTGCAGTTAGGCCATCGATATATGATATACAATTCAAAAATATGAGACGTGTTTTTCATTCACATTATTATTTATGAATACATAAACATTAGTATTACTTACTGCTTCGATATTGAGTTAACAATAAAAAATCTTCTAAGACATAATCGTAAAAATTTAAACAAGACATATATATCTACATGTATATATCTACTGTTTTTAATTAAAAGCAGATAAAGGTAATAATGTTGTTATTTTAGATAACGAGGACTATTATGAACGGGTAAACAACCTAATTAGTAATGGTCCTTATAAAGAACTTACTAGAAACCCTTTACCAAGAATGACAACTGAAATAAAAAATGTCCTCAAATCATGTACTAACCTTATTACTCCACCTGCTGAGAATAAATTACGTGTACCTAACTCTACTGTACCTAGATTGTATTGTCTACCAAAAATTCATAAGCCAGGGAAGTCGGTGCGTCCAATAGTATCGTCTATTGGATCCCCGACTTACCACTTCTCAAAATGGTTGACTAAGGAATTTGAAAGTTTGCCCATTGCACAGCCTAGTTTTTCAGTTAAAAATTCGAATGACTTCATTGATAAGGTCAAGAATATTCAATTGCAAGAGGGTGAAATTTTGATTTCCTTTGATGTTTGTTCATTATTTCCGAGTGTACCAATTCCACAGACCTTGGACTATCTTGAGGATTTACTCGAATTAAACAACTATAGAAAAGAAGTAATAGAAGAATATATAAACCTTACAAAACTTTGTATGAAACAAAATTGCTTCCGTTTCAATGACAAGTTCTATGAACAACATGAAGTAACCGCAATGGGTAACTGTTTATCGCCTTTCATTGCTAATGTCTTCATGAGTCGAATTGAAACTTAAGCAAAAGAAGAATTCGAGTATTTTCCTAGGATTTGGCTGAGGTATGTGGATGACATTTTTGCCGTGTTTGACACAAAGATTGCGGATGTAGAAAACTTCAGTTACAAATTAAATAGTAGTTTCACTTCTGTAAAGTTTACATATGAACTAGGAAATAATGGAAAACTTCCATTTTTAGATGTATTAGTAATTAAAAATAGTGACAATAGGTTAGAATTTGATATATATAGAAAAGATACCAGTACGATCAGATATATGCCTAATGACTCTCACCACTGCTATCAACATAAAATGGCAAGTTTTAATTTTCTTGTCCATCGTTTACTAAGCTTCCCTCTCAGCAATGAGAGGTTTGAAAAAGAAAAAGAATTAATTAAAGATATAGCTGTGAGTAATGGTTATCCTAGAGATATAGTTGAAAAACTAATTAGGAAGCGTAAATTTAAGGACACACTTCGTAATTCTACGACCTTTCAAAAGGATATAGAAACTCCAAAATATGTATCCATCCCGTACGAGCCCCGGTTTACTCGTGGTTTGAGTAAGGTCTCCAAAAACGTTGGTATAACAGCGATTCATTCGTCGAATAATAAATTACAACAACTTTTAGACAATCCAAAGGATAAAATTGTTCCAAATGAAAGGTCTGGGATTTACGAAATTAGTTGTAATGATTGTGATCGAGAATATGTTGCACAAACGAGACGATCAATTAACACCAGATTTAAAGAGCATATGGCTCATCTAAAATATGGAAGAACAGATAAGTCTAGTGTTGCACAACATGCTTTTGACAACAATCATAGAATAGATATTAGTAATTTAAGATTAGTTAGAAATGTGACCAATAATAGACAGTTGGATGCATTTGAGAGCATAGAAATTGTAAAATGTAAAAGTAGTATGAATAGCGACAAGGGACCTATACCGTATAGCCCGCTTTACGCGTTGCTTAGCAACCGATCATTGAATCGTGATTAGTCACGCGTAAATTTCACGGTGATATCATTAGTGACGTCACCATGAAAATAGTATGAATATGGTAGATTTTGTAGTTTAAGATTAGTTTTAATCGTCTCCGGATGATGCCAACTTGGTTGCCGAGACGCGCGTCGAGCGAAGTGAAAGTGTTTTGGTGTTTGTGGAAACTACTCCGAGTGTTAACTTTAGAGATGTAAAGAGTACCACCTCGACTTATTTCATATGCTCATAATGTACATTTTAAGATTTGAGAAAAAATTCACACATTATTCACAAGACAAACTTGTCTGAAAATTCTGGTGTATGTATATATTTTATATTGCCATCTTTATATTAATAAACTACCTAGTAATATCGATATTGAAAGCTACTGTGGTATAGACGTGATCAAATACGTATCCCGCAATTTTATGGTTTCTGTCAGAAGTTAGTGGTGCTCAATCTAGCGCGTGACAGCAAAATAAGAGTATCTATCATCTGGCACAATACAAGTCTAACGTGCGTCGGGTCGATGGGAGAATAATTTTCACCTTTTCTATCACCCCTATTTACTTTCTATTCTTTTCAATTTTCATTTAATAAACAGTTATTTCCAGAAAAGCAATATTACCTTTCCTGTATATTATTTATTTATTACAAATGATCTCCGTTTAAATAAACATACGCAATTTCAAGAAAATAACTGTGATTTTCTGTGAAGGTCTGAAAACTGTGAAGGAACTGATGTTTATTAAAAACCTTATGCGGTACGCTTATAAGCCAACGTACATGGTTATGGCCAACGGCTTGTATATACGCTTTCTGATTGGTTGATTCCAGATTTTCCACTCATCTAATTTGATGGAAAATCACTCGTCATAGTCTTTTGATAAAGAAGAACTTGACCTTCTAAACAAGGGATTAAACTTTAAACTTTGCTGTAGCCCCTTCAGAGTGGCTTGCAGGAATAAAATTTATAAATATATAATTAATAACAATAAAAAGTCATGCTCAAAGAATCATAAAACGATTATCAAAAGGTTGCGCGAGAAAGACTGCTTTTATTTAAAAGCAGATAAAGATAATAAGGTTGTTATTTTAGATAACGAGGACTATTATTATGAACGAGTAAGCAACCTAATTAGTAATGGTCCTTATAAAGAACTTACTAGAAACTCTTTACCAAGAATGACCACTGAAATAAAAAATGTCCTCAAATCATGTAACAACCTTATTACTCCACCTGTAAAGAATAGGTTACGTGTATCTAACCCTACTGTACCTAGATTGTATTGTCTACCAAAAATTCATAAGCCAGGGAAGTCGGTGCGTCCAATAGTATCGTCCATTGGATCTCCGACTTACCACTTATCAAAATGGTTAACTAAGGAATTTGAAATTTTGCCCATGGCACAGCCTAGTTTATCAGTTAAAAATTCGAATGACTTCATTGATTAGGTCAAGAATATTCAATTGCAAGAGGGTGAAATTTTGATTTCCTTTGATGTTTGTTCATTATTTCGTAGTGTACCAATTCCACAGACCTTGGACTATCTTGAGGCTCTACTCGAATTAAACAACTATAGAAAAGAAGTAATAGAAGAATATATAAACTTTACAAAACTTTGTATGATACAAAATTGCTTCCGTTTCAATGACAAGTTCTATGAACAACATGAAGGAACCGCAATGGGTAACTGTTTATCGCCTTTCATTGCTGATATCTTCATGAGTCGATTTCTTTTTGTATAGTTAAAAGCCGCCGACATATGCAGTAAAAAAATTTCCTATATTTTTAATTGATCGGTCCCCCTAGACCCTGTCTGCACTCCCCATCATTATCGCATGGTTTGATAATGATGGGGAGAGACGACTTGATAGATTGGGCAAAAAAAATTTAAATTGTCTATTTTCTAGACCTAGATCCACTCTACTATTAGCCGACTTTGACTTTATCTTAACATAATGTAAATATGTGAATAATGAACACCATGCCACTTTTATGTTTCTGATTTTATTTTCCACTTGAGGAAGTTGCAGGAATGATGGCATTACCATTACTCATTCTTCGCATACTGACGCTTAATGGAATAGAAAATGAACAGCATTTTAAATTTGATTTCCAGTTTCAAAACTTCAAGGCACGGGTTGCCCGCATTGCAATTTGCAATTTTATTCAGACGTTTACTGCGGAAAATGCAAACGAAGAGCGATGGAGCATTTCCAGCTTATCTAATACAATTTTCTCATTTACAAATCTGAATACATAAATTATCTATTGGATTTAGCAAGTTGAAAAATTACCTGTCAAGTTACTAGAATTAACATAATGATGAGTGTTTTTACTTACAACATAAAATTAATACCAAATTAAAACTGTTTATATTATCTAAGCATATAAGTATGGATGGAAAAGTCTGAGTATATACGGATGGAAAGTATACATCAAAGGAGTAATCATGTATTGTACTATCGTATTTATGGAACGGATCCAGTATAAGTAAGACCAACGATTTCTGTATTAGTGTCTATAGTACAGTGCCGTTCAATTGAAAGTAAACGATTTTTTTAGTTAATGTGAAACAGGCTTTCAGATAATCAAAACTTGATTGTCAATTTTATTTGTCAGTTTACTAATAATTATTCTATATTTTGAAGTTTTCCTTATAATTATTATTATTATTATGCCGCGCTTAACTGAACCGCAAAAAATGAGAGCTGTGATATTACTGCAGAACGGATGGTCAATGCAAGCAGTTGCAGATACTTCGAATGTGAGTAAAGGTTGAATTTACAAAATTAAGCAAAAATGGAATGCAGAAGGAACTGTTGAGTACGTCCCGAGTTGAGTCCGTAGAGAGGGCCGTCAGAAATTCAGTACTATGGAGGAAGACGAACTCGTCCTTGACCACCTACGACAGAATCCTTTTGATACAGCAGTGACTGCCTGCTTCTTAACAAATTTTCCTGCTTCGGTGGAAACCGCAAAACGACGTATTAGAGCATCTGAGCTGAAGAATTTTTCGGCTGCAAATAAAGTTGCTCTGTTGCCACGACATAAGGAGCAGAGGTTAAACTTTGCCAACCAATTTGTCGGTGTGCCACAGGACTTTTGGGACAACACAATTTTTTCAGACGAAAGAGTTTTTCAATCCTGCTATGATGTCTCTGTGCGTGTATACCGCCCAAGAAATTGCCGATATGAAGAGCGCTATATAAATCCTACAGCTCGTAGTGGTCGCTTCTCTATCAACGTGTGGGCATGGATATGTTGCCAAGGAGCAGGTGTTACTTGGAGAATCAGAGAGCGTCTTACTGGTCAAAGCTACGCTTGCATTTTGGAATATGTTATGTTACCTTCCGTTTCCATTTTATATCTCGAGAACTTCACTTTCCAGCAGGAAAATATTTTTATTTCCTCTTTCCTTTTTCCATATTTCAATTAAATTTATATTTCAGGATAATTCCTCTATTCACAAATCACGATTTGTTACTGAATGGCTGAATACAAACCATATTAACACTTCGCCTTGGCCCTTTAAGTCGCCGGATTTAAATCCGATAGAAAATGTATGGGCACAAATGGAAAAAGACAAGTATAGTAGAAATTTCCGACCAGCGAACGTAGAAGAACTGTGGTTGGCGATTGAAAATGCCTGGGAAAATATTCGCGAGGATTACACCAGGACACTAATATTGTCTATGAGAAATACGCTTCAAAAAGTTATAAACGCGAATGGTGCTTGGGCCAAATAGTAATTCATAGTAATTTTCTTAAGTTCTCAGTTAGTTTGTTAATTTAATGGATTTTTTTACAAGAGACGTCCTTACCATATAGATTTTCCTTAATAAATACTGTATATAAAATGCTGTCACCCTATAACTGACAGATACTTCAACCTAAAATAATTTTGTGATCTGTTTACAAAAGCCTGCTTCACAATGGGAAAATTTCCAAAATTTCTCGTAAGAGTCGTTTACTTTCAATTGAACGGCACTGTACATGGGCCAACTGGTCAAATGGAGCAAAATTGTATAATTTGGGGGTACTAATTTTCCTTTTCACAGAAGTTAGACAAGTCTGTTAGGATGTGAAAAAAACATGATTGCCATCTCAAAGTGGTAGCTAACAAAAATGGGGACCAATCCAAGATGGCGGATATTGACTTTTACAAAAACAACTATAACTCTTGAACTATTTATCCGATTTAATTATTTTTTTAAATTAAATATCTACATGTGTACTACAAGTTATGTCATATAGTATACGCTACTATATAACATATAGTATACCTATATGACATATAGTATACCTATATGACATATAGTATACCTATATGACATATAGTATACGATACAAGATACGCTACAAGAAGTAGCGTATACTATCCGCTACATCTAATGGAACAATTTTGTCTCAAAGCACGTTCTTCTGCCAATGACATGGAAAACTCTAACTGGAAACGTTCAGCTTATTTTAGTCGATTTGAAACTGAAGCAAAAGAAGAATTCGAGTATTTTCCTAGGATTTGGATGAGGTATATGGATGACATTTTTGCCGTGTTTGACACTAAGATTGCAGATGTAGAAAACTTCATTTCCAAATTAAATAGTCGTTTCACTTCTGTAAAGTTTACATATGAATTAGGAAATTATGGAAAACTTACATTTTTAGATGTATTAGTAATTAAAAATAGTGACAATAGGTTAGAATTTGATATTTATAGGAAAGATACCAGTACGGTCAGATATATCCCTAATGACTTAATGACTATCACCACTGCTATCAACATAAAATTGCAAGTTTTAATTTTCTTCTCCATCGTTTACTAAGTTTCCATCTCAGTAATGAGAGGTTTGAAAAAGAAAAAGTATTAATTAAAGATATAGCTGTGAGTAATGGTTATCCTAGAGATATAGTTGAAAAACTAATTAGGAAGCGTAAATTTAAGGACACACTTCGTAATTCTACGACCTTTCAAAAGGATATAGAGACTCCAAAATATGTATCCATACCGTACGAACCCCGGTTTACTCGTGGTTTGAGTAAGGTCTTCAAAAACGTGGGTATAACAGCGATTCATTCGCCGAGTAATAAATTACAACAACTTTTAGACAATCCAAAGGATAAAATTGTTCCAAATGAAAGGTCTGGGATTTACGAAATTAGTTGTAATAATTGTGATCGAAAATATGTTGGACAAACAAGACGATCAATTAACACCAGATTTAAAGAGCATATGGGTCATCTAAAATATGGAAGAACAGATAAGTCTAGTGTTGCACAACATGCTTTTGACAACAATCATAGAATAGATATTAGTAATTTAAGATTACTTAGAAATGTGACCAATAATAGACAGTTGACAATAATAGACAGATGTATTTGAGAGCATAGAAATTGTAAAATGTAAAAGTAGTATGAATAGCGACAAGGGACCTACACCGTATAGCCCGCTTTACGGGATGCTTAGCAACTAATCATTGAAACGTGACTAATAATTTCACCATAAATAGTATAAATAGGGTATATTTTTAGTTTAAGATTAGTTTTTAATCGTCTCAGGATGTTGGCAACTTGGTTGGCGAAACGCGCGTCGAGCGAAGTGAAAGTGTTTTGGTATTTGTTGAAACTACTCCGAGTGTTATAGTTACATCAAAGGTTCCAGCCCTATCCAGTATATATAGCTGGTCTATTCGTCATATTCAAATTATTAGGAATATTTGCGTTTCCATTTTTGAATTGATTAAAGTTTTGTTCTAACGTCTACATAACTTATAGCTTTTTATAGCGAATCTGGCTTTCGTAATCTTACTACTAACTGCATGTGGTAAAGTAAGTTACTTATAATAGGTTTTAATGCTAAATTGTTAAGGTTTTCAATTTATATTAATTTTATTTGACGATATTCGTCACTTTGGTTTAATTTTGAAAATAATATGCTTCCTACATCTTCAATCAATATCTCTTTGATCAGAAAATGTGTGTATAAAGACATCAAATTCCAATTATTTAACTCTTGTCGAGGACAAATCAAATCTGCCGTTATTCCTCTTAATTTTGAATAGATAGTATTTAAAAAGCAAATATTAATATAGGGAAATTTGGATTCCGTCTATCTTGAAATGCTTTAAGGAGATTTTCAGATGCAGTAATAAATCTTAATAACAATTTTGAATTACCATCAAACAAGACTTTGTTATCAGCTTGATATCTAAGACGAGAATAATTTATTTCTGCCATATCTGGGTGATTATTAGAATTTATATTTTCTTCTGGAATAGATTGTATACGTAAATTTGATAAATTATTTAGAAGTTCCTCTAGTATTACAATATTTAAATTAAAATCAAGTTATCAGGATATCACCTATTTAAAACTGTTATGAAATTTTGAGATTGTTATAGCGAAAAATTAAATTTAATTTAAATTTAAAATCAAAATCAAGTTTTAGAATAAAAATCTTAATTCACTTAATTCTTATTCTAACAGTCTACAAAGTGGCGAAAGGTTATATAATTTTATATATTCTTTGTACATTGAAGTATAACAAAAAAAGTGTGAATTGTTTTATCGAGAAATATCAATAAGCTTGCAATCCACAGATGCCTAAAAATATATAGCATTATATGCTCAGGCATATAATGATATATAAACGATATTACACTCATGGTGAATTTATTTTTATTGACGTCTATAACGTTTCCATTTAACGAGTTGAAAAAGGTAAAATACATATAAAAGGTAAATTTGGTATTTTATTTTAACGGTCAGTAAAATCCAACAAGAAGCCGGGAAATGGTTGTTTATATATATACTAAATAATAGACTATCCGGAACTTGAAAAGTCAGTGATTTGGTTATTAAACCATGTTATTCTGAAGTAGGTAGATAAATAATATCAAAATTGTTTTCGAATATCACTTACCATTAAGATGTGGCATAAATAAACGGTCATTTAGTCGTGTAACCTTCGTTATAACCTGACGTCCCTAAAAAATGTTAGATATTATTGATACTATTACTGATACATGGCTGGTAATGCCAATAAAACTTACATTAATTATCATTAATGTGCTATTATGTGTTTCATTGGAATTATATGCTTTAATTTAACACTTCAGTTTAATTTCCATTTTAGCTTCTAACGAAGCAAAGCGAGAGGCCAAATCATCCTTAAGGGTTTTCATCAGTGTTTTAATTTCGCCCAATTAACCCATATAGACATCACTAGCATTGCGTGCATATATATGTATATATATATATATATATATATATATATATATATATATATATATATATATATATATATATATATATATATATATATATATATATATATATATATATATATATATATATATATATATATATATATATATATATATATATATATATATATATATATATATATATATATATATATATATATATATATATATATATATATATATATATATATATATATATATATACCGGGTGACACAGGAGACATGTAACGCTCTGTAACTTTACTATTTAAAAAGCTAAAATTTTCAACTTTGGGAGAGTTGTATATTACATAATTGTCCTGTTTTTGAGCATATCAAATATTTCTTTAAACTTCCGGTTTAAGCGGAAGTGACGCAACCTTTGTTATTTTAAATGGTACCCTGTATATTTTTTTTGCCCGTCTTTAAATTCTCTTTTCAACCATGTATCGCATCAGGCATTTGTTTTTAAACTGACAGTTAATAATCATTTTATTGTATTAAGCATAGGTGGCCATGATATGAACTTGGCAGATATTGATGCTTAGTGTGCCGTGATATCGAAAGACTTCTGGTACGCAACTTTGTGTCTCATATTTATTTGGACATAATCAGTAGCTGAACAGACTAACTAGATTTTTCTTATTTAAATGAAAAAATCTCTAAACAACCAACGATATTATAAAAACTAAGATAGGAACTCCATTTTTTTATTTGACCTACTTAAGAAATACTTATTTATCTTTTATTTTCGGCCATTACCATTGCTATACCTATCCTATTTTGCTTTCTTCATTAAAATTAGTATCGATAATTATTGCATAGTAATGAACATTGTTACTACCTACTGTAACAAAAATATTTAGTTAGGCAGGCCATGGAAACAAAATAAAATGAAAAAAGACGCGTCATTTTGGTTTGACAATTAAGAATTGTTTACTTGACAACGATTTAAGTATTTATTGTTAAATTATACCTAAGTTAACGCGTTTTAAATTTTATTATCGATGAAGAATCGGAAATCAATGTATTGGCAATTGTCGAGGCAGATTCCACAATTTCGATAAGACATATTGAGGACCAAACCGGTGTAAATCGGGAATCAGCTCGACGCATTTTGAGGAAACATAAATTTAAAACATACAAGTACCAAATACACCAGCATTTATACGAAAATGATTTTCAAAGAAGATTGGACTATTGAAATTGGTTTTTCAACAGACATAAATTCTTGCTACATGTGGTCTTGCATTATCTTGCATGAATATGAAATCAGAACCAATAAACGGAGCATAGGGCATTACATGCTCCTGGAGAATGTTCTCTACGTAGTATTCCGCATTCATTGCCCTTGCATGAATAGGGACTAACTCCGTACGGCCATCGAAAGAAATACCCGCCCAAAACATTTTGGAGCCACGACCAAAAGGTTCATTTAGAACGAAATTGATGGCAGCTTCCCTTTTCACTTGTCTTCTATACGTTGCCGCCCATCACAAGATTTTAGGATTATTCTTGTTTCATCGGAGAATAGGACTTTCCTCCAGTCATCGATAGTTCAATTTTCATGTGCTCGTGCAAATCGTACGCGAGCTACATTCTAAGCCCTGGTAAGTTCTGGTGCCTTTATGGGCCTTCTACTGATCAAACCTGCCTCCCGTAATCTTCTCCTTACAGTAAGAGCCGAAACTTGAACATTTCTAACCATCTCAAGTTCACTCTTCAATTGCGCACTTGTTACTGTCCGATTTCTTAAAGCATTTTGGAGGAGAAAATGGTCATCCCTAACATTCGTCGCCCTTTTTCTACCCAGCCCATGTCTCCTGGAGTGAGAACCAGTTGCCCTGTGACGTTCTAACATTCGACTTATTGTCGAATGGTTAACACCCAGAATTCGAGAGACATATCGCATACTTCTACCCTCTTCAACCAAAGTTTGTGCTCTTACACATTCCAATGCTGTCAAATGTCTCACACGATTCATTATTTTAAATTGCTGAATATTCCTCAACACCGTGTTGTTTTTAAAAATGTGTCAAAATGAGATTGCATACACCCAATCATTGTTTTTTGGTTGACATATGCCGCCTACGTTTTACATATCTCTTGTAACAGCAGAGTAAATTAACAGTAAACTGTTGGTGACAAATTCATTTTGCTCTTAAAAATGAACCAATGTATCTAAAGACATGGACCAAAAAACAAAATGTAGGAAAGAAATGGTTCTTAAAAAAAAATGGTATTTTTAAAGAATTTGGTTACGAAATTATTCCACCGAGTGTTTTAAAATTAGGGTTATATAACAACCTTTTAGTTAGCCCTGTATAATACCTAAACCATCCTCAGTTAACAGAAGACTGGATATGCAAGTTGAAATTAGTCGTTGTATCTACAGTTTTCTAAAAAAATTATCAAAATTGGACTAAAAGTAAAAAAGTTATGAGACCTCAAATTTTAGCAAATATTAACGTGGTGCGATAATTTTGAACAGCAGTTTATATATATATATATATATATATATATATATATATATATATATATATATATATATATATATATATATATATATATATATATATATATATATATATATATATATATATATATATATATATATATATATATATATATATATATATATATATATATATATATATATATATATATATATATATATATATATATATATATATATATATATATATATATATATATATATATATATATATATATATATATATATATATATATATATATATATATATATATATATATATATATATATATATATATATATATATATACACTGAGCTCGTAAAGTTTGGAATAAATTCAATTAATCGTTATTGAAGGATTTTCACAGGAAATCCTCGGACACGTCGTCAACCTTATTTTATAAAATGTCACTTTTTTCAGCCAACGATTTTTTTTTGTTTTGTTCGTTTTCGAGCTATGACGTCATCGACAATTTTTTTAAATGACAACCCATATTTTTTTCACGGATTTCGATAGAGCACATTTTTCTGAGTGCGAATATGTCAAAAACATAGTACCTTTAACATTAAAGTTTTCGAGATATTCGGTTGCAAAGTTTATAAAATGTACCATGGCACCATGCATAAGCTATCGGGCGGGTCAAGATTTTTAATAGCTTATTGATTCTAATAGCTTATAGCTTATTACATTTTAAAAGATTAAGGAGTAATATTATTTATTTTGGTAGCTTATCGAACATTTTGAAAGATTTGGGAGTAATCTGTTTAATTTTTTAACAACAATTTAAACAAATAAAAAAATATTTTAACAAATAAATGATAAATAATTAAAGTAAAAAATAAAATCAGAGTAAATTTTCAAAGTGACCTCCATTCACTTGCTGGCAATATCCCATCCGCCACTGAAACTCCTGCAGAACCTTACCAACAGTATCGGGTTGAATGGTTCGAATTTCAGAATTCTGTCCTTCGATGGTATTTGGTCTATTGAAATAGACCATTTGCTCTTTAAATAGCCCCATAAAAAGTAGTCTAGGGGAGTGAGATCTGGAGATCTAGGGGGCCATTCGATAGTTCCCCTGCGACCAATCCAATGGTTAGGAAATACATGGTTTAAATAATCGCGAACGATCACTGCAAAATGGGGTGGTGCACCGTCTTGTTGGTACCATATCGTGTGATGGGGCAGATCTGGATCTACGTCATTTGGGTAAAGTACCGCAAGTGCAGGGACTAAGTCGTCTCTTAAAAATTCTAAATATATTTCACCTGTTAATACGCCTTCAAAGAAAAATGGGCCCAAAATACGATCACCTACAATACCAGCCCAAACGTTAACTTTTTGTGGAAACTGACTACGAGTTTCCATTTTCCAGTGTGGATTTTCAGGAGACCAATATCTACAGTTTTGCCGGTTAACTGTGCCGTCGAGATAAAAGGTAGCCTCATCAGAAAAAACAATATTGCGTAAAAATCCGTCGTCATCAATCAGGCGTTGCAACATGGTTTGGCAAAACTGTAACCTACGGTCAGGATCATCTTCGTTTAACTCTTGGACCAAAACCACTTTATACGGATGCCATTTGTTCAATTTCAAATATTTCAAGACGGAGCTTTGAACTATTCCGTTGTTTGCCGCCACTTGGCGGGTGGGTAAATGGGGATTTTCTTGAAGCTCTAGTAGAACATTCAATTTAACATCTTGTTGCACTGGTGGACGACCCGTTCTAGGGCGATCTCTCGTATGACCCACTTCTAAAAACTTTTGTTCTATTTTGCTAACGGTGGACTGTGTAATTGGTTCTCTGTTTGGATATTTGTTGTTAAATAAACGGCAAACTTCTACTTGTGTGCGAGCTCTGTCCCCGTAACCGATCATCATCAAAATTTCGATTCTTTCCCTTTCACTCAAACGACGGACCATTTTTAAATAAAATGAATTATGATGGAATAATGATTAATCAACTTACTTAATGATATTATTCAACTGATTAAAACACAAACTTGTGAGGAAAAACTTCAAAATTGTGACAACTGTCAAAACTGTTGTTTTTCCTGCGCTTTCTTGATAAATGATTAGCATTTGGTCATCGCTTGTATAATTCATTCTTAAAACTTTGCAACCGAATATCTCGAACACTTTAATGTTAAAGGTACTATGTTTTTGACATATTCGCACTCAGAAAAATGTGCTCTATCGAAATCCTTAAAAAAAAATATGGGTTGTCATTTAAAAAAATTGTCGATGACGTCATAGCTCAAAAACGAACAAAACAAAAAAAAAATCGATGGCTGAAAAAAGTGACATTTTATAAAATAAAGTTGACGTGTCCGAGGATTTCCTGTGAAAATCCTTCAATAACGATTAATTGAATTTATTCCAAACTTTACGAGCTCAGTGTATATATATATATATATATATATATATATATATATATATATATATATATATATATATATATATATATATATATATATATATATATATATATATATATACACTCAGAGGCACAAAATTCGATCCATCTAAAATTTACCAAAAATTAACGGTTTCGAGAAACTGGAGAATACACCAGAAGAATGGGATCGGGAGGAAAAAGATGTACAACTCAGCAGGACGACCATTTTTTAGCCCTAAGAATACTACGAAACAGCGATTCAACTTCAGTTAGTGAGCGGAATGCTTTACAACATGTACGTGGTATAGGTATTAGTATACGAACTGTGAGAAGAAGGCTAAATGAAGTTGGCTTAAAGGCAAGCAGACTTGCCAATGGCCCATTACTGACTAGAGAACATCGTAGACAGCGCCTTCTTTTCGCCCGTGAACACCAAAATTCGGGATTTGAGGAATGGGGTAAAATCCTGTTTACTGATGAATCGAGATTTTTTATGTTATCTCCAGATGGCCGTCGCAGAGTATGGCGAAGAGGTGGCGAAAGGTTTGCAGATTGCAATATTGTGCTAAGGCTCAGTTTTGATGGTGTCTCAATTATGGTGTGGGGAGGAATTAGTCTTGAAGCTCGTACAGAGTTAGTAGTGGTAAATGGTGGGGCAATGACTGCTGATAGGTATATTACTGATATTTTGGAACCGTATGTTGTGCCTTTTGTCCCATTTATCGGAAACAATTCCATGCTAATGCATGATAATGCCCGTCCACATGTGGCAAGAATCGTTTCCGAGTATTTGGATCATGGTTTGGGACATGGTAGGGAGACGTGTTTGAGCCCAAGTTCCTGCTCCTGTGAACCTGAGGGAGCTTAGTGCAGCTGTCGTACAATTATGAGATGAATGTGACCAAGGTGCCATTCGTCATTTATTTGAGGGGATGCCTCTGCCTCTCAACTGACAAGATTAACTGTTTTTTTTAAGGTTATTTTTGTTGATATCTTTAAAATATTGTTACATTCATTATCAAGAAATCGATGATGGTGTCTTTTTTGTGTACAGGGTAAGTCTCTTAAGATTGACACCCCCCTTATCTAACTTATCCTTTGCCGATTTAACTCATTCAAAAAAGGAGTGGACGCGGTTTATGATGAATTTTTATAATCTGAGCACGGATATTAAAAATCTCGTAAGATATACAGGGTGGAAAATAAAACATGATTTTTTTTAAATGGAACACCCCGTATATTTTTATACCAAAATAATGTCCTTAATTTTCTGAATAAAAAAATATCTAATTGTTATATAATCACTCCACCTGTTCGTGAGATATTACTAAAAACTTATCACATTACGGGTGTCAATTATAAAACAAAAAACATATCAAGATACCTCTGGAAACAATGCCGTTTATTGAGATAATAAATAAATAATATATAGGTGACAATAACAGTAACGACTAATAACAATAAACAACATAAGCCTAATTAAAACAACTAAAAGTCAATATTAATACAGTAACACAATAGAGTAACACAATTTTATTTATTTACACGTAACGTAATTAAATATTTTCCACGTAACCACCACTATTCTGAATACACATTTGGCATCGCTTTATAAAATTGCTTCTCACCCTTTGAAATATATCACCATTTTGGTTTAATTCCTCAATTTTTACACGTATGCATTCTTTTAACTCATTCATATTATTAAAAACCCCAGTTTCGTATATATCTTGTTTTATCGTACCCCAGAGAAAAAATCCATAGGTGTTAAGTCCGGACTTTTAGCGGGCCAATGTATAACACCGTGCCTTCCTATCCAAATAGCATATTTTCTGTATAGGTATTCGGTGACGTTCCTTGTAGACTGTGGTGGTGCTGCCAAATAACAGATCTGTTGTCCACTAAATTAATATTATCTAAATAATACTCAACTGGATGTTGAAGAATATCCACATAACGTTGTGCATTTAAGGGCCCATTTATAAATACAGGACCTACAATAGCATCCTTGTGGATGCCACACCACACGTTTACAGTTTGGTATCCTTGTTTTTTTATTTTTTTTACAATATGTGGATTTTCCGCTGCCCAGTAATGTGCATTTTTTCTGTTCAAAATTCCCGCAGTAGAAAAACTGCTTTCGTCAGTCCAAAAGACATGACTTAGAAACTCATCATCTTCCTCTATTCTATCAAGTATGTCTCTGCAGAAGGTTAACCTGTCTTGAAGGTTGTTGTCGTCTAAATATTGAACGGGCAAAATACTATATGGTTTAAAATTATGGCGATGTAATATTTTTATCACACTTCTTTGTGATATATCCAATTCTATTGCTGCGGCATAGGATGATTTGGATGGCTTTTCAGCAAAATATAATAACGCGTTGAGTTCTGTGTCTTCTCCTGTTTTTGTTCTTCGCCTTTCCCTTTTCTTGTCTCTCAGAGATTCGGTATTCCTAAACTTTGCATAAATGTTTTTAAAACTATTTTTGGAAGGAGGTAGCCTTTCTCGAAATAACCTAACATACTCCCTCCGAGCAAGAGACTTATTCTTGTTGCACTGAATATAAATTTCAAGTAACTCTTTTCGCTGTTCCAATGAATATACCATTTTCAAAATAACTTGCTTCTTTACGAACACTACGTATTTTTTACGCTAATATCTAAGAGAGTGAACTACTATATCACAAAAAACTGGATGACATCTGTCAACAAATAAACAATGCAAATATGCATTGTTTCCAGAGGTATCTTGATGTTCTTATTTTATAATTGACACCCGTAATGTGATAAGTTTTTAGTAATATCTCACGAACAGGTGGAGTGATTATATAACAATTACACATTTTTGGATTCAGAAAATTAAGGACATTATTTTGGTCTAAAAATATACGGGGTGTTCCATTTAAAAAAATCATGTTTTATTTTTCACCCTGTATATCTTACGAGATATTTAATATCGGTGCTCAGATTATAAAAATTCATAAAAGACCGTGTCTACTCCTTTTTTGAATGAGTTAAATCGGCAAAGGATAAGTGAGATAAGGGGGGTGTCAATCTTAAGAGACTTACCCGGTACATAACACTTTTATCCACCACTAACTTTAAACTCAGTCTATGATAAGTTTCGTCAGGGATAAAATAGTCATGCAGCTTTTAACACAAATTTAATTTTATGTAAAAGCAGTACAAATTCATACAATGAGGAAAATTATTGATTGTGTTTTGTTTAAACTTAACTAAATATGTTTTTTTTGTTTTGTGAGCAATATATGTTTTTCGCGGATTTAATGATTTTCTGCTATGCGTCCGAAGTCTCTGTCGGAATCAAGAAAGCTGTGTCCAACCACGGAAAACTTATGCTCGACTACTTTAAAAAACTTTAGTGTTAAATATTGATAAAGGCAAAGCGTATAAAAGTTTTTATTTTGTCCTCCACATTAGTCGGACCAAATTAATAAATGGTCAATTTCAGGATCCTCTCCTTCGAGTAATTTGCAAAATCGTAACAGACAGGTAGCTAGTTAATTACTGCCAGTGGCGTAGCCAGGGAGGCCAGGGGGGCTCCCCTGAAATCATAAATACTATACCCATAATTTAAATTTTTGTTTCAAATTTCAATATTTTTTATTAAACAAATGTCACTTTTATTTAGTTAATTAGTAACTATTTTTATGAACTATCAGAATTTGATTTAGGTACCTATTTAAAGATGTTAAATATAATTTTTCAAAGCTTTCCTTGGTGTTTTAGTTCTCCAACCCCTAAATCAAATTACTGCCTCTATTGGCAATATCTTAAGTCCAGTTAAAAAAAAAATGACTTGTGGCCTGAATATTTGACACAGTGGATACAAACGTCATATAACCACATTTGCCTTAAATAAATAACAGCCCTTAGATGTGGATAACTTCGGCAACGACATGGTCTGTTGTAGATCCATTGTCACAAAACATGTTTTCCTGTCAAGGAGGATATTTGTCTATCTGTCTAAAAGTAGGTATCTACTTTTTGGGAATGAAAAGCCAATGTAAATATGTAAAAAATATGTAAATATGGGGAAAAAATTACCAAAAATGTAATATAACACCTTTATCCACTAAACATTTTCATTTTATGTGTGACAGCACATTTCTCTTCAAAAAATGTCTTTGAAACATTACAAATCTGGGATTTACTATTATTGGGAGGTTAGATCTATACCAGGAAAGTTCAAAAATTGCAAAAAGTATTATTTTCAAAAAATGTGACATGGCACCTTTATCAACTTATGTCCTCAATTATGTAACTAATCAAGTACTGTACTACAGTAAACAAAAAGTTTTGTCTGGTATTTTCAATACGCCTAAGAAACTTGCGTAGGATGCAAGGTTTGTGAATTTTTATGTTGCTTGAAGTAAATTGATTACTCTCATAATTTCACAACGGACGTAAAATGTGTTAAAAGAGAGAATTTTAGATGATGTTAATGTAGAAAATATGTGTGTAGAAAATGGAGGATACCTGAGTGAAATAGATTACCTTTAGTTAATTGTGATAATTATAACTGTAGTTATACGTAATAAATCTTTCATCGTCAATTATTATATGACGTGTTCATTTATTTTGCAAAGAATTTCAAAGCTAATAAATATATCCAGGGTGAAAATTGGTTTTTTTTCGAGAATTTTCGAAGAAACAATTAATACATACAACCAACAAATGATTTTAGTTTTGACTAAGCAAGCAATTTCTGTATCACTCCCTCTTTGAATGCTTCAGAACTCTATTGTATATATAATTCAATATTTTCCCGCATATAGTTGGAAAAAGTAGTTGTTTTTCAATAGGTTCAACAAGATTTTATGCATTTTAAAGTTTAATATCTTCTGGATAACTGTATGCCTAATGCTTTTATATATAATATGTTCAAATAGAACAAATATAAATAGTAGACTAGGTTTGTGTATTCTAAGAATGAGTTCCGTAAAAAACTAATGTCATAAAACGTCACTGCAAGTGTTGGTGTATTGGTAATTTAACTTCAAGTATGAATGATCAATGAAATAAATCGTATACTGCTCTGAAGATCCTCAAGAAAGGTGAAAGAACTTGTACAACTTCTAAGTGGTTCGTTTTCATGTGTATAGTGGTTCATTTCCGTATGTGTGTCCAGATATAACACTGGTAAGTGTGTTTTCTTTCTTATTCGTCTATTTGCTTATTTCTATGTAATGAAATGCTACAAACCCAAGATTACTTTTCACAAAATATATATATATATATATATATATATATATATATATATATATATATATATATATATATATATATATATATATATATATATATATATATATATATATATATATATATATATATATATATATATATATATATATATATATATATATATATATATATATATATATATATATATCCTATATCCTAAGTGGCTGAGGACTATTCACTAAAAATAACAAATCCAGTTCTCAAAAAATCTCGTTAGTTGTGAACAGACCTAATCCACAGAAATAACGTTAAAAATCATTTTTCCAAACCCTTAATTTATCATTCCAAGTAAAATAATTCCAGACAGACGCATCAGCATTACACTAACGACTAAAACTCTTCTCGTAACGAGCAAGACGAAATAGCACATTGATCCAAAATTAAGAAACTGAGTAGGGAGGGAAAGGGAAACCCGGACAAATGGACAAATGGAAACCCGGTCGTTGAGAATGGAAGGAAAAGAGTATAAAACACAAAATGGAAAGTGAAAGAGGCTAAGAATCAACAAGTGTCTTGCCATTGCCACTACAATATTGTAACACTCATTTTGCAGAGCAGACTTATGAAGCTATTTTTAAGGTACAAAATTCCTTAAAACTGAAGACGTAAAATATTAAAACTGAAGACGTAGAAGTGTAATATTAAAACTGAAGCACATTAGACGGATTCCGAAGGAATGAGCCTATGCTTCCGCTGACAGTTACAGAAAATTTACGAATGTGTATTCGCTTACCTACAATCACGTGTCACATCAAATGTGCCAACATTTTTTCTTAAAACTTTACGTATTTCTAGCAAAAAATCAAGATATCTGCTCAAGGAATTGTAGAATCTGACAAAAGGGGCAAAAACACCACCCCAAAAGAAATCTGAGGAAACCAGGAACATTATAAGAGCACATATTAAGTCCCTACCTCTTTTCTCCTCACCCTACTGTCGGAGCACAACAAAAATAGGCTTATCAGAGAATAAGTTGTATCTAGACTATAGAGATCACTGCGGCGAACTTGGTGTGGAATCAGAAGAACAGTTTAAAAAAAATTTTATTAACGAATCCAACATTGGGTTTCATCAAAATAGCAATTCCTCATCAGATGAAAACCAATTACTTTCCCATTAAACAGTAAAGTTTAGTATGACTAACTTCTAACGTGTTTGTTTGCCCATCACATTAACGTAGTAAAGGCTCTGCAATTTTGTTGCTGTCAGGATTCGGTCGATGTTCGGTCGGTTGTTAATAAAGGTTGATTAAAATCAGACTAATTACAAAAAATGGAACACAATTTCGTGAACTTTGTTATTATTTTATGTGGTTAGAACTATTATCTAGTTTTCTAGTTTTAGAGAATTTTATTAATTCAAAGTAATTGTGAAAAGTTCTAACTAACAAATTACGTGAAAAATTTGTCAAAAATATTGTTATATTTATGATACTTCACGTAGGCATAAGGATAAATTTAATTATAATAGCATTTAAAATTGCTTTTATGCGTTTTATGCTTGACCGAAAATCTTTAACCACGTTTTACTCAAAACAGAAATATGCGGCTAAGGACCATTCACCTCCAAGGCGACGATTTGCTCCTCTGGCTGCTATACCAGCTTCCATATGCCTAGGCATGCTTTCAATCAAATTTGTGATAGTGATTTGAGGGATATTGTCCCATTCTTCTGTAAGAGCAAACCTCAATTCATTCAGATTCTCTGGGTTGTGTCTAACACGTTGTCCCAATTCATCCCATAAATGCTCAATGGGATTAATATCAGGGCTTTTAGCGGGCCACGGCATACGATTAATTCCGACATCGTTTAAACATTGTGTTATCATCACTGCTGTATGCGGTCGTGCATTATCTTGCATTAAGAGGAATTCTTCACCAATGTAAGGTGCAAATGGGACAACATGTTCATTCAAGATCTCTATGTATCTAACTGCATTTAGAGATTGCCGTGGTGGAAACACAAATAATTCTGTACGGGCATCGCTGGTAATTCCACCCCATACCATTAGTGAACCACCGCCAAAACTCTCCCTTTCACTGAACATACCATCCTCGTATCTTTCCCCACGCCTTCTCCAAACCTTCCGACGCCCGTCTACTGATCTCAACGTGAATCTTGATTCGTCGGTGAATAAAACTTGAGACCATTGCAACTCATTCCAAACAAGATGAATTCGAGCAAAATCCAAACGAGCTACTCGATGTCGTCGAAGTAATCGCATTCCAATAGCAGGTCTTCTTGCGATAAAACCGAGACTCCTGAATCTCGGAAAAATTGTTCGATCTGACAC
>CAXKVY010000497.1:0-21835 GCA_964058915.1 Tetropium fuscum | reverse complement strand
ATGTGTGTAGGGATACGTATATATAAATATTACAATATTATAATATTTATTATTATTATGATACTAGAATATTACAATGTTACATATTATATTATTACAATATCTTAACCATCGCTAAGAAAATACCGTTTCAAAGAATTTTGAAATGTATCAAGATTTGAGCAAAATATGTCAACAAACATTATTTGGGATAACTTATTATAAGATGTAATAATTCGTATTAGACGCACGGTAAGGAAAATATTATGTTGTCGGGTAGAATGACTTGGAGTAATATATTTTATTTGATTAACAATATCTGAGGAATCAATTTTGTTGTTAACAGCTTTGAATAGAAATTTTATGTCACTAATTTTCCTGCGGTTTTCAAGTGTCATCATGTTCAATTTACTACGAATTATAGATCTTTCACTAACTTGAGGAAAATATTTCCTATTCATATGATCAGTAAATTAATTTTGTACACTCTCTAATCTATCGATATATATATATATATATATATATATATATATATATATATATATATATATATATATATATATATATATATATATATATATATATATATATTATAAAAAGGATTCCAGATTAAAGATCCATAATTCAATATACTATTTATGTATGCCATGTATAAAGTCCTAATTGTTTTGGGGCTGTCAAATTCGTAGCAGGACCTAAATATAAAACCCAACATCTGACAAGCTTTTTTAGTTGTACAAGATATATGTTGGTCAAATAGAAGTTTTGAATCCAATAAAATTCCTAGATCTTTTACCTCATTGACAGTTATTAAATTATTATGTGATATTTTATACAATGCAGGTATTAAATTAATGTTTCTACTAAATGTTATGTGATGACATTTAGATAGATTTAGATATAAGTAGTTATTTTCACAATATCTGAAGAGTCGATCTAAATCCTCCTGAATTAATAGGCTATCGGAGGGACAGCGTACTGAGTGGTAAATTTTTAGGTCATCTGCGTACATAATGAATTTGGAGAACTCAAAACAACTAGAGATATCGTTTACATATGAATTGAACACCAAGGTCCCAAATGTGAACCTTGAGGCACAGAAGAAGTTGCAATAACATTTTTAGATTTAAAATTACCTAATGTTACGCTTTGGGATCTGTTTGTTTCATATGAATTGAACCACTTTAAGAGGCTGCCATGTATACCGAAATCGGCGAGCTTACATAGTAAAACAGAGTGATTGATTTTATCAAAAGCTTTACTGAAATCTGTATACACAGCATCGACTTGTAATTTATTATTAAGGTTTTCTAACAAACATTCACAAAAATAAATAGGTTATAATCAACAGACCGATTTTTTATAAAACCATGTTGCTCAATGTTAAGCAGATTTCTAACGTCACTAAATAAGAAGTCAAATATTATGCTTTCGAAAACTTTAGCAGTGATACATAACTTTGATATTGGTCTGTAATTTTTTCTATTATATGTTTATTCCCAGATTTAAGAACTGGCACAACATAAGCGTGTTCCAAATTGTTGGAAAACTACCTTCCTGTAGCGATTTATTAAATAACAAATAAAAAGGTTCTATTACGTTATTACAACATTTTTTAAGAAAGACTGTTGGTAAATTATCTGGTCCTGGCCCTTTGTTCGGTAGTGACTTAATTTTGTTCAAGATACTATCTCTACTGATATAGTAATTGGAAACATTTGTAGAATTATTATTGGGTTGGTCTGGAATATCATTAATGCTCCTATGAGATGGGAGATATATTGAAGAAAAATATTCAGAAAATGAATTGCAAATATCTTGCCCTGGACAAATAATTTCATTGTTATATTTTATGTTGTTTGGAATACCACTACCAGACCCTTTTTTATTTTTTATAAATTGCCACAAATATTTTGGATTAGATTCTATATTGGTTTAAACACTATCTAGATATTTATTATAATCCTCTTTAATTAGATACTTAGAACGCCCTCTTAGTAGCTTAAAGGTTAAGTAGTCCAAATCATTGCCATATTTTTTCCAACGAGTGTAATATTTCGTTTTTTCTTTGCTAGCTGTAATTGTAAGATAAAGAGTATCACGAAGGAAATTTACTACGATATTCATTACTGTATTTTGGCACATGAGAGTCTATCAATTTATTAACAATAGAATAAAATTTAGAACTGGACTGCTCAGTATTTGAATTTGAAAGTTCAATTTCCCAATTAATATTATGAAACTCATTGTTGATTGCTTCGAAGTCTGCACGATTAAAATTGTACTTATAACTATTATTAAATAATTTCTTTCCTGTAAAACTGATATCATTATAAAATTCGAGTGTTGTGAGGATGGTCCTCCTTAACAAGGGGTGTATGACAAATGTTTAATTTCTTTATTCTGCAGTTGTTATTAAAAATTAGATCTAAAGTATTTCCAGACACGTTGGCGTTACTGTTATATTGATAAACTATTATATTGAAAAAATTGATTATGATTATACATACACTACAATCATTTAAAAATATATAACTTACTGGCCCTATCCAATAGGTAAGTATACTAAAAGATATATTCCAGTTATGGGAAATGCAAGAATGTTGTCAATAAACTGCGTACAGACCGTTATTATTTTATTTAGTAGAAATTTTCACACAAGACGCAAACATTATTTTCCTAATGAGTAGCTCCTACATTCATAATTCTATTAACATCTCTAATACCAACAAACATACTATTACTAGCGCATCACTATTTATTTCTTGCATTGTTATGTATATTTTCTGTATACACGACTAGAACTCATAATGACTGTCAGGCATGGTGTTTTATGTATGTTCGAGTGGAAAAACAACATGCAGCTATTTATTGCCGAGTTGTAAATCCTTGAGGCTGCGGAACATAAAGATAATCATTTTTCAATAAGCGTGTGTACGATATCTAACAATTTAAGTGTTATTACATTTTATTTTATACAAATAAACAATATTCTTTTCTATAGGAATGTACACTTAAGACTGGTAGTATTTAAACAAAAATCAACTTTCGTTACTAATCTGCTTTTTAGGTGTCAGAACCCTCTAAAAATTTTACAGGTTCTATATAAGAAAGAATAATGCGTTTCGGAAATATTTCCAATTTTTACCACGTTCTCAAAAAGCGGATCGTTGGCCTCTCGTAACGTAATCTATACAGCAGGTTGTTCAATAACAGTGGTTTAAAATATCCAACAACCAAAGAATGCCTCGCATACACGACGGCAGTGCTGCCAAATTGTATAAAATATACCAGTGTTAATTACTTTTTTAATAAATTATAGATGAATGGAAGAAAGTATGGGCTACCTATTTTATCTTTTCTGGTAAAAAAAATATAATTTAAATACACTAAACGTAACCAGCGATAGCTACATTAGTTAGTTATTACCTGTCATAATTTCACATTGATCGGTTAAAAATAAATTCAATATTGCGTAAATAATGTTAGAAAATGCACTTTTGTGTTAATTTGAAATCGGCCCTAAATATGGCTACTCTCAAAACTGTGTGCAAATATTAGATGTGAAGTGGCAGTCAGTTTTATTGCTCGTGATAAGTCGAAAGTATAAAAGTTATATCTAACATAAAATAATAAATCAAATAACTCATCACTTTATCGTAATCTTAGGTCTACTACTTGCAAGAAAATCACACACATAATTTTATTTTTCGATCCCAGCGCACTCGTTATGGTTATCCTCTGCAAAAGGTACATCGTAACATATAATAGTTACGTCAGCTATTTCTTGTGGAATCATTGTAATCGCTATCACCATCTGCAGCCTCTGCAGGCACAAAATCCTCCACATACTCGCTGCTAGAACTAGAAGCCTTGTTTCGATTCTATTTTTTCGACCGACTTTCAAATTGCGTTTCTTTGTGGCTTATAGAGCCTGCTCTCGTTTTGTCTCTATTCCTATTCCTGTTATTTTTCTGTTTCCTTTACCTTTTCCTGTTCCTTTATCCTTTACCTTTTCCTGTTCATTTTCGCTTGTCGACAAATTGGATCAAATCATTGTGAAAAGGTTTACACCGAACACTTTCTTAGAAGTTACTTTGGCGCCCACGATTGGAGGTTTATTTTTTCACAAAAGGCATAATATGAGAAACATGATATGGGGTTAGCAATTATTGCCGTGGAGACCGCGATGTGGACGGAGTTGATTGGCTACACTTCTCGAATAACTTTCCTCTTGCGACAGGTCTGTCTTGCTGTTGTCAGAGCTCAGGTCTGAATGTAGAAGGAGTTTCTAAACTTAGCTTATTTTCTTGGTGGACTCTGTGCAATATCCTATGGAATGCGTGGCAGACGATTAATTATAAAAGCTTATTGCAGGAATGACAAATGAAATAACATCAGACTCTGTATGAGATCTAGATGGAGTAGTGAGAGAATTTGATCTTGAATTGCTGTGGTTTGAGTGGCAGTTAGGTGTTGTGTAAGGATTAGTAGAATTATCGTATGTTAGAATGGCAGAATATTGAGGTTCATTCAAATTGAAAGCAGCATTTGAACATGATTAGCTCTAGCCATATCTATGATTTCCAAATTACGTGTTGCTATAATTCCAAAATCAGCAAGACTGGTAACTCCGCTGCGGGTTTCACTGTGTCAATGAAATATTGGAACTGTCTTGCGAAAATATTACTTTGTATCCATCTTCTGGGGTGTACCGCCATAATTGAACCTGGGAGAACTCCCTTCAAGTCAACACCCTGGTCAACTAACTTCATTAGTTGCCGGTTCAGGTTTTTGTCGGGAAATATCATAATTGGTGGGATGAATCTGCCAGCAGCGCTCAACGCTGCTTAGGGAGTAATTTAACGATGCAAGTTGTCGTTTCAGCGTAATTTAACGATGCAAGTTGTCGTTTCCCTTTTCGGTCTATAACGTTTGCAATCTTGTTTTTCACAACCGTAAGACCTGTTTCATCGACATTGAAGATGAGTTCAAGAGGGTAAAAAAATCTTGTATTATTTTTCCAGAACAATAAAGAAGGATGCGACATTTTCCTTGAAGCCTCTTGTGCTAGCAAATGATATTCCGTTGGTCGTCGTACTGATATCTCTTTATGAGCCTCAACTATGTTCCTAGTAGCCAAGGGTATGCCATCCTCCTTACGTATTTTGTTGTTAATCCATAAAATTTTGCTTTTATCTCCAAAATATAACGAACTATCTAGATCATCCCCTAAGACGCCCTAACTTTATTTGCTCAATTGGCTATAGAGCAATTTTTCTTGCAGAACGTTGCAATGTAGAACGTGATACATTAAACATTTTGAATGTTTTGCGAGTACCTCTCGTGCTGCCTCACTGCTATTATAGCGCGTTTCATGTCACCCCCGTCCCATTTTGTTATTTTCTTGGCTGCTTGCTGATCTTTTCTTGACATCTAGGTGTATAGTTCTAAATATGGGCCCATATTTAGAATAGTCCATAATAGAAAGAAACACAAGGGCCATATTGCAAATATAAATCAGTCAATACATCACAAGTGGTTAGCTATATCTAACAATAGTTAATTAGAAGAAAACTAATAAAACATCAATCCTGATTATATGGCTTTTACCTGTTGTAGAAATGATTTTGAAAACTATTGATTTTCATATGATATAATTTATAAACTTTCCCGAAAAAGTTCGATTTCCTGAAACTGACGGGAAATGAAAACAATTTTTCAAACGTCAACGATTGTAGCGCTATGGGACGTTAACATCGTCGAATTGCGACAGTCGGTTGCAGAGAACTGCATTGGACATCTGAAAACTCCAGCTAGCCCATATTATTACAAGACCTAGCTCACATTTGCTATTCACATATACGGGTTTATTTTAATTTCAATTTAGTGTAAAACCCTGTGATAAGGAATTAAATTTTTATAAATATATACATGAAAGTATCTATTCTCAATTTTTCAATTAATTTATTTACATTACATTCATTTTAAATATTTTAATTAAATAATTGAAACAATTAGTTAATTAAATGAGAACATCATATATTAGCAATTATAAGGTACATTTATGGCTCTACATTGTAATAAATTATAGTACCTAATTACGCAATCAAATTACCTTTTAATATAATGAATCATTTAAAACCCAGAAAATTTTCAAGTATCAGGAAATTACTTTCACAGTTTGGCAACGTGGCACTGGTAGACATTGTAGGTTCCGAACGCCAAAGAAACACTAAACTTGATAAGGCTTTTAGATAATTAGAGAGTAGAAAGATAAGTAAGTGTCCAGTGCTAGTCCGCCTACATGAATTCTTCGTACATCGAATCGGTCTTGGGTGAAGAAATGTTAATATGTATTTGAAAATTTTACTTTTACCTACGCTGGTGCACGGACACTCTTAGAGACGTTTTAACTGAACGTGTATGGTGTCTAATTAATTAGGATATTCGTAACGCATTGACAAAGGAAAAATTGCTTTTTACACTCAGTTTGATAATCGGACGACACGATGGGCAATATTGTTTTAGAGAGACAATACCACACAAAATGAACCCATATTTCTACATATTATAAAACTTGGAATCGCTCGAAACATGGATTAGAATTGCATATTTTACGTGGATTTGTGACAAACGAGTCGGTAGATTTAATAATAGGCAGGAATAATAACAATTAAATAACAAACGTGAACCTACCAATCACGATGTTTCCATGTTTAAAGTGTGATTTATAAGTTAGGTCTTATTAGAATCTGCTGTGCAAAACGTATTGAGGATAGCATCGTACGATGGGAACCGCTTCATTTTTAGAAAGTAAAAAATTTACGATCACTGCTCATCAGCATATACTGATGAGGTGCTTCCATGGTAGCCACAAACGCTTAAATGCGGCTACCAGTTTATGCCGGCCATCAGCCAGACAATGAATTAAAATTCTTAGAAACTCGTACTTCTGTGTGATTATTTATGTTACGGGGTCCGGGTATATCTTGAAATATTGAATTTGATCTTATCTCTCAATCGTGCGTTGGTCAGGCGAAAGCTTCAACTTTTTACTTGTTGAGCGCCAAAGCGCTACTGAACTAAGGTAAAACGCAGAACGCAGCGTACACCCAGACGCGTACCAAACCATTAAAACTCCAATTAGCACAATCGACACTATAAAAATCAAGATTATAAACGGGGAGTTTAGAAAAAGGTGACTAAGAATCTTGACTCTATTGAAAGATGAAAGATGTTTGGTTGGAGAAGGATATTCGAGATTTCAAAGGAATATTTCGTCGTCGACGAAATATTCCATTCGTCGTCGAAATAATTATTTTATAACAGGAAGGAAAAGAAGAAAATCGTCCTCTAGTAAAAAAAGGATGCAAGAAATTTTATGTTACTTTACATAGGTTGAATTCTTATATGTTAATGATAATTCTTATATGTTAATAATTAATAATTAGTTAAGTATAGTACCTATTCGTTTTTTCGCGACATGAGTTAGTTTCCGCACAACCATTGAGGTAGGACTATTGTCCCTTTTTATTAAGCGGTTTCCCCAATAGGACTACTAGACCAAGATCCCGTATCACTTCTTTATAGTATCATAAGTTTACGCACACTGACCATGGGAACTCGTGGTATAGATGTCGACGATGCTACATACATGCTCGCCATTCATTTTTCTGGGGCGAAGTGAGGTTAAGAGAGTTGCTGAACGGTTATAAAAAAATAGGTGAAAAATATTAAAAGTTCACGACCGAGGATGACAGCAATGACAGCAATAGTGGTAGCATTTGTTCTATGCATGTGCGCATGCGCACTGCGCAGGGACGCAGGAGAATAAATTGTATTGCATTCTCACTCAAATGACGTATATTTTTAATTTTTAGCGGGCCTTTACCACACTTCACATGATTATGGGTGAGAAATTCTTGATTTATGTGGTACAACTAACGTTGTACCAAACGGAAACAAAAGTTTTCAATAAAATAAAGTGCCGGTTGTTAGTCGTCTACAACTTGGCGTTCACCTGCTGCGACGTTCAAAATATATCAAGAAAACGAGCCCCAAAAAATTTGACAGTTTACGACTGACAATGGGGGGGGGGTCTTACCAGTAGCCTTTGAACGATACAAATTTCGACCGCCAGTCCTTTTCAATGGGGCGGAGGGGGGCTGGGCCCTCCGATTTTGGAAAAATTTTAGATATTTTTTTATGATAAGTTTACGACTGACTTTTTCAAAATCAGGTTCAATTTCAACTACCTCATCGGAAAATACAGTTATCAGTCGTTCAACATGTGGTGGAAATCTTGTCAGTCGTAAAAAAAAGTTATCGAATGAGGCTCTGTAGAGCACTCAAACGTACCTTTGGTTTCTTGCACTTGTCGCTAGCTTTGCAGTTTTTAAATTCGGATCAAATTTGCTAGACACGGGATTAAAAGAACGGTAGCATTGTACATGATATCCAATATCACCATCGATGGAGTTAGGTAGGGTAATATCACTGAACTTCCACCCACGAACTCGTCTAATTTTTAAATTCAAACTACATTTTGCGAGTGTTTGAATGTTACATTGTTTCACTGAATCACCGGACCATTTTCCACAAATACAACACTTTTTTTTACGCCTTGGTTACTATCTTCTTGATCCATTTTGAGTATTATTATTTTCCACAACTAGATAGTGTTTATTACGATTTATCGTCGTTTATATTATAAGCCACAAATAAAAGTATAAGCGATACACACAACAGTTCTGTACAGCAATGACAGCAATAGTGGTAGCATTTGTTCTATATATGTGCGCATGCGCACTGCGCAGGGACGCAGGAGAATAAATGCTTGTATTTCATTCTCACTCAAATGACGGATATTTTTAATTTTTAGCGGGCCTTTGCCACACTTCACAAGATTATGGGTTAAAAATTCTTGATTTATGTGGTACAACTAACGTTCTATAAATTTTTTAAAGCATAAACTTATTGAAGTATACTTGGATATTTGTGTACCTTTTCAATGGCCCAGTACCTTTTTGCCATGTAGTATATGACTGACGGTTATAGATTCTCGATTTGTGCATTACAGATAACTTGTCCCTAAATTTTGAAACGTAAACTTATAAAAATATATCTAAAATTTTTCCAAAATCGGAGGGCCCAGCGCCCTTTCTCCCCATTGAAAAAGAGTGGCGGGCGAAATTTGTGTCGTTCACAGGCTACTGGTAAACCCCCCCCATTGTCAGTCGTAAACTGTCAAATATGTTGGGGCCCGTTTTCTTGGCATATTTTGAACGTTGCAGCAGGTGAACGCCAAGTTGTAGACGACTGACAACCGGCGAGCGTCGCTTTATTTTATAGAAAACTTTTGTTTCCCACTACCCTCAGTCAATTCAATATTTTTTACCTATTTTTTTATAACCGTTCAGCAACTCTCCTACCCTCACTTCGCCCCAGAAAAAAAGTATGGCGGGCATGTCTGTAGCATCCTCGACATCGATACTACGAGTTCCCATGGTCAGTGTGCGTAAACTTATGATACGTTCGAGAAGTGACACGGGCTCTTGGTCTATACCCAATAAAAACTAGAATCTAGAATGTTTTCAATGTACTTAAATCACATAAGTATGTTAAAGTTTGGCAGCGAAACTCGCGTCTAATCTTGATTGATCTATTTTGTATTGTCGATGAAAATGCAGTTTCCTGGTGATGGCGATTTTGAAAGAATATTGCAATTTCCTGATTCTTGCAACATTGGACTTGTCGATACACGCATCGAAATATGTACCGAAATCCACATGATCAATTTATTTCTGTTTACTAGTGAAGCAAATTGTATAAGTTGGTATTTAAGAAGTAAATAACTAAATAAAAGTCCCTATGATATGTCAATTTATAGATTTCATGGTCAATTCACAGGCCTACCTAAGGTTTTTCAAAGTAAATATTTCACGTGGGTTTCGGGATTAAATGAAAGCCCGGTATCTAAAATCCGTGACAGATCCATTACTGTATTCTTGATGAAAATGAACATGAACAACAACTGGTCATGAACATGAACAATGAACATTTTTTACGTTCCCTGGTTATGGCAAATTTTTATGAGTAACCTGATGTAAATTCATATTTACACACGTAGAAAGGCCTGGTGAGGGCAGCTTTGAACGCTCTCCCCCCTTGCGCCCCCTGATGTGAATCGCCTCGATATCAAAACAATCGGATGCCGGAGGATCCTGGGAGGCCTCACTTGTCATCACTTATTTGTACGTATGCTGCTATGATTTACATTGTTGAAAAGTGGAATACATTAAGGTTGGTCGAGTAAAATCATCTCACCTTGTAGTACGAGGTGTGGGAGATGGTAGATATCTACACCACTCGTGACAACGGTATGATTGATCGAATTGAAATGTTAAGATGTTTATTAAACCCTCCGACGTTTTTCCCACGATTTCACATTGCTATTGCATACGCGGTTGTCAACATTTAGAGTTAGCTGCTGCTACAGTAGTCTTATGTATCATTAAACTTATAAGGTTACTGTTTAACCTGATTGGTTGAAGAGGTAAACAAAAGTAAATCAAATAGCATTGCTATTTAGATTTTTTAGATGCAAATCTGGATCTGATTATGTCTCTTTTTTTACAACTGAATTCAATGAGGGTGGATTTGTTGGCCTACTTTACATGTATTATCTGTTCTATCTTAGTTACGGAACAGATAATATACAAATTTTAAATCATCTTATGCAGGTACTGTTTCGACACATTTTCATGAGACAACTACCACCGTATTCAATTATAGCGGAGCGTTTCATTATTATACCGTTTGCTTACAGATGCACTTATAGGAGTTCACTGCACGCACGGCTTAAATAGGACGGGCTATTTTATTTGTAATTACATGGTAAATCGAATGAAGATGACTGCTGAAGATGCGATAGCACGTAAATGTTATTTATTTTGTTTTGAAGGAGCACAAACGTAATAACTTCTTTTGTAGGGTTTGAATCTGCTAGAGGACATACAATGGAGCGACAAGTGCTTATCAAGGGCATTCAAGTTAGCAGTAAAGAGGATAAGGAAGAATCCACCTCTATTTATAGAAATTATGAGCAGTACCGTTCGCCTTTGGAGGATAACTATGAGGATTCCAGGGCCTCGTTGAGAGACCGCGAACCGCTATCATGGCGTACGCATAACCCGCGTAAGTTAGTTATTGTTTTTTTTCACAACATAATGTATTCGTTTGTTTTTGAGTTAAGTATTTTGGATTAAGAATTTTTCATATAATGTACTATTTTTTCGATGGGGGTTATAGTTTTGCAAATTTTTTAAGGTAACTCTAGTCCATACCATGAGGATCGTTATCGAAATCGACCATTGAGGGTAGAAGAACCATATAACAATCCGAGAAATTATTCCTACAAAACAAGAAATAGAAATAGGGGCAGGTCTGGTAATGGCGAAAGAATTTCCGCGAGTTCCAGTGGTAATTGGAGAGAGAGCCCATGATGACAATTATTTTGTTGCATTACGTCAAAGCTTTAATTATACTACTTACTTATCGTTGTAATATATCGTTGTGGATATAGGATGGTAACACTATTATGATGACTGTATGACAGTATGATTAGCATGTAAACAAAATATGAAAAGAAAATATATCTCTATGACAGTAATTATTGCCAAAATTTATTAGGCCTCCTTGTTTGTTTATTACATGTTCTCAAAGTGAATGATTGACATGCCCATCACACATTAGCGACTTCCCTTGTCCGCAAATTGGGCGTCATAATTCTGCCGGGAAAAACTGTCAAGACTCGTGTTGACAAAACGGGGCGCTATTGTTCTGACAGTGAGCGGCTATTAGTCGGATTCCGATAGCTCGGGCATCGCTACTCT
This sequence comes from Tetropium fuscum, assembly GCA_964058915.1. Lineage (NCBI taxonomy): Eukaryota > Metazoa > Arthropoda > Insecta > Coleoptera > Cerambycidae > Tetropium > Tetropium fuscum. The sequence continues at coordinate 9,959 of CAXKVY010000497.1, read as the reverse complement.
TAACCAGCTATGCGTTGTGTTTCAAAGGCACCCTTCTTAATTTGACGATGCCAAATTATGCGCCGACACCACACGTAAGATGGATATCACCAGCTTGTTAACTAAATTGCTTCACTTTATTTCGGAGCTAGATCTCGGCCGATATGGCAAATTAATAGCGGCGACCTTTCTTTCGCCCGTTTCATCCACTCGGTATACGAGGAATGGTCAAAAAGATCTTAAGTGCCCTAAACAATTAATGGCGTTACATCTTCCGTTTGCGTTATCTTCTGTTATCCTTACAGTTATCTCATATTTATAAGTATTCTGACAAACATAGAATATAATTCATTATTTTACAGCACTAGTTAGGGATAGTAGTGTTCCTCGGCATAATATTTTTTTCTAGCTAGGCCTGTTAATATACCTATAAAAAAGCTGAATAGTTTTTGTAGGTTCTTACCAGAAATAATTCTTACAAGAATATATTTAGTGATAGAATATGCCAAGTGATCAATAATTATGTTTTGGTATATCAATCATGGATTTTACAAGTAATAAATAAGGCAGGCCTGCTATGGTTTTATCCTTAAAAAACTAATTATAATTTGGGTAGATATTAGGTACTAAACTTCAAAAAAAAATCATAGAAAACTTCCATCACGTGAATGTTTTTTACACTGAGAAAAAAAACAATTGTGGTAACTGAAGACTCATTTGTAATAAATAAAAATCTCATGAACATAGGGGACAACTACAACGTTGCTTTATGATAACTACATTTGGTTTGCTGCATGAAAGTGGGTATTTATCACAACTGCTCTAATATCTAAGTACTTGAGTTTCTTTGTGGCAAATGGAATGTGGTAGTTAACACTAACACCTTAGTTAGTTGCTGCAAAATGACAATGTCATGCTTATACCAAAGTTTACGTAAACTTTGCTTATACTAAAAGCATGATGAATGTAAAAATGAAACTATATGCTATAGGTATACTTAGCTCAGAATTAAAATCTAATATGTATTATATTATCCTAATATATTATATATAAAATAAATATCAGATATAATTGCAGTAATACAAAACTAACGAATATAATAAATATGAAAATAAAAATGGCCTAATTGTAATACTTATACTATAAGTATATTTAAGTAATGTAAAAATGAACCTATACTCAAAATTAAACACTCGAATATAAAATATAGAACAAAGATCTGATCAGTCCATCCATCCAGTCAGTCTATTTGGCTATATAGCAATCCCCGCCACACAAAACACAATAAACACAACTTATATAACCACAAAACACCACTGACATTCCCTCACGACTCACGACGCAATACAAAAATTACAAAATGAGATGAGAAGCATGGCAGTAGAGATGGTTTAACCGTAGCCGACCGGGAAAAGTCGAGGGTGGTCGAAGCTTGTAATATCGAACGAAAAGTGTTTATTGCAAGCTCTGGGTAAACTGTGGCAACTAGCTCTGTTAGTTGGCAGAAGTAGAAGAAGCTGAAATAAATTAACAGAGCAGTTGATTCAAAAGCCCAAAGTTACGACAACTCGTACTTTCATAGTAAATACCTAAAATCACTTGTACATGGTATTAATTAATTTTTTAATTAGTGATAAATACATAGTCCAGTAGCAGCAAGTGTGTTTTTATGGGAATGATTTTTCTTACGCCAATTAGCACTCTCTTACGCGATTTTTTTTAAATTTACAAGAAATAGAAAAGCAGTTCTCACAAATGTTTTTTTTCCAAATGAGTAGGTCAGTGAGGCCATTTATACTGTATAATTTCGTGTATGCTAATGAAAATTAATTAACTACTCACTCACTGTAAATTGCCCAATGTATTCAATAAGTCAAGAATATGCGCGTATTGTACATGCATTATGCAATTTTATGTTCTAGAGTTCAAACTAGACTAGAACTGGAATTATATACGCTCCCAAGAATCACGATCTGCGTTGCGCGCGTAATTCCGTGCAGCGCCGATACGGCTTGTGAGTGAGAGTCTACTCAGTACGCAGTTTGTCTAGACAATCGTTGGAGTATACGGCGTATAGGGAGTATATCCTGTGGAAACACTACTGGTAATAAATAAGACAACTGGCTTCTCGCAAATGTGTTCATTCTCCAGATAACTTCTTCTGTTACATAATGTGGAATTTATGTAACACGGAACCAACTTCAAAATCAATCGAAGAATTGTATGAAAGTTATTTTAAAATGAAGATAAAAACCAAGACAAGAAATGGGTGCCGCATAAAATGTGTTCAACTTATGTTCGTGAACTACGTAAATGGTCACGGAGAGAAAAACATTTGAGATGTAGTATTCAAAGAGTCGCGGAACGGTTTCGAGAAACTGGAGAATACACCAGGAGAATGGGTTTAGGAAGAAAAAGATGTACAACTCAGCAGGACGACCGTTTTTTCGCCCTAAGAATACTACGAAACAGGGACTCTACTTCAGTTAGTGAGCGGAATGCTTTACAACATGTACGTGGTGTAGATATTAGTGTACGAACTGTGAGAAGAAGGCTAAATGAAGTTGGCTTAAAGACAAGAAGACCTGCCAATAGCCCATTGCTGACTAGAGAAGATCATAGACAGCGCCTTCTTTTCGCCCATGAACACCAAAATTGGGGAATTGAGGGATCGGGTAAAATCCTGTTTGCTGATGAATCGAGATTTTGTATGTTATCTCCAGATGGCCATCACAGAGTATGGCGAAGAGGTGCGAAAGGTTTGCAGATTGCAATATTGTGCCAAGGCTCAGTTTTGGTGGTGGCTCAATTATGGTGTGGGGAGGAATTAGCCTTGAAGCTCGTACAGAGTTAGTCCTGGTAAATGGTGGGGCAATGACTGCAGATAAGTATATTATTGACATTTTGGAACCACATGCCTTTTGTCCCATTTATTGGAAACAATTCCATGCTAACTTTGATTGCTTTAAGACCTCATTTTCATTTCCGGTTTAACCGGAAACAACATAAACTTTGTTATTTTTAACGGAATACCCAGTATGTTAATCAAAATTTAGATGGCACAGGAAATTCTAGGGCCAAAATATGTTATATCGATCACAAATTATTTCATTTTCACATAAAACAAATGAATGCAGGAACAAATCTGTTATGGCTATTGAAGTTTTTTGGTGAGTAAAATTTTATAAGTCATAAAATTGTTATTTCCGGCTGAACCGGAAGTACTACGAAAAGTGATTTTCAGACTCAAATTACTTGGATAGTTTTAATAGAACGCCTTGCATTGAACATTAAATTTACATTCTACTAACCTTTTTCGATATTTTTTGTTTCTAATGTCCCCTGTCTAAACCTAATAGTTGATGAGATATCGAGATATCGGCGGCTGAATGTTCACCTGAATGTTCACCCACATCACAAATCTGCATTCGCAAACATTCAGTTGCCGATATCTCATAACCCATTAGGTGTAGACTGGGGACACTAGTTATAAAAAATATCCAGAAAGGTTAGTAGAATGTAAAGTTAAGGTTCAATACAGGGTGTTCCATTAAAAATATCGAAGTAATTTGAGCCTGAAGATCACTCTTCGTAGTACTTCCGGTATAGCCGGAAATGCTATGACTTGCCGGAATGCCATAAAATTTTACTCCCCAAAAAATTTAAATAACTATCAGATTTGTTCCTGCATTCATTTGTTTTATGTCAAAATGAAGTAATTTATCATTGATATGACATTTTCAACCGCCATTTTCTCTAAAACTGTCAAAGATAGATATAGGATATTCTACATGTTTTGGATCTAGAATTTTCTGGACAATCTAAATTTCTAATAATATATAGGGTGTTCTATTAAAAATAACAAAGTGTATACTGTTTCCGGTTAAACGGAAATGACAATCAGATATTGAAGCAATCATACTATGAACCATTGTCAACCATACACCATACCAAAATTTCAAATTTATATATTTGTTAACTTGTTAACAATGAAGTTATAGGCTAACTAGTAATATCGTAGGCACCCGGTATATATATATATATATATATATATATATATATATATATATATATATATATATATATATATATATATATATATATATATATGTATATATATATATATATATATATATATATATATATATATATATATATATATATATATATATATATATATATATATATATATATATATATATATATATATATATATATATATATATATATATATATATATATATATATATATATATATATATATATATATATATATATATATATATATATATATATATATATATATATATATATATATATATATATATATATATTATGTATATATATATATATATTATATATATATATATATTATATATATATATATATATATATTTATATATATATATATATATATATATATATATATATATATATATAATATATATATATATATATAATATAATATATATATATATATATATATATATATATATATATATATATATATATATATATATATATATATATATATATATATATATATATATATATATATATATATATATATATATATATATATATATATATATATATATATATATATATACCGGGTGTCAAAAAAGTCCCGGGACGGTAAAATATTTAGAAAAATATGCATCGTATCGGAAAACAAAAAAATAGGGGCTCAATATTTTTGAAAAAAATATTCAGACATACCAAACTCAACCCCCTCACTCCACCCACTGGGGCGGGGGTGCGGGTAACTGGGTAAAATCCTATGTGCCCACATAGAGTGATTTCAATATATATATATATATTTCAATATATATATATATATATATATATATATATATATATATATATATATATATATATATATATATATATATATATACCGGGTGTCAAAAAAGTCCCGGGACGGTAAAATATTTAGAAAAATATGCATCGTATCGGAAAACAAAAAAATAGGGGCTCAATATTTTTGAAAAAAATATTCAGACATACCAAACTCAACCCCCTCACTCCACCCACTGGGGCGGGGGTGCGGGTAACTGGGTAAAATCCTATGTGCCCACATAGAGTGATTTCAATATATATATATATATATATATATATATATATATATATATATATATATATATATATATATATATATATATATATATATATATATATATATATATATATATATATATATATATATATATTGAAATCACTCTATGTGGGCACATAGTATTTTTATAATTATACCCAATAATTTATAATATACGAATGACGATTATTATAACATATGACCTGACCAGGTAACTCTATGTATGTACCTATATAAATATAGATAAGGATAATGCAATTCGTAATTTAATATTAAAAGAGTTTTCTGACTCCCCTCGTAGTCAGGCGTAGACAGCGGTGATATGCGTGAGAACTGGGCGCAAAATAAGGAACCACCCGTCGCCGTCGTATAATGATTTTGCAGTCCGGCTTAATTTACGGCACAATATCTCGATGGGAAGCAGAGACTCTTAAATACCTGGGCATAAACATTACCATCTATATAGGTCGAGACGAGGGACTAATAAAATTAAACGGGGCCCGGTTAAAGGAGCACTAAAATCATAAGCTTCCGAAGGAAACAATGTCCCACTTAATAAATTGGGCTAATGGCCGACATTTTTCCTGTAATGTTGCAACTTAAACATCGCTATCTCAATTGAAAGTTCACTAAACTTTCTAAGGATAACGTTCTGGAAAATGCACGGATTCCTGTAACGTTTGTGTCAATATTTCGAAAACCTTCTTGGTAGGTGTATATTCTCCATAATCGCAAATAATATCTAACTAGAAGCAGGATACTTTGTTAAACAATGCTATATTTGCATGCCCTATATATGCATTTGCATGCATATATGCGAATGCAAATATAACAGAGATGTGTTATATCACTCTGTGTAAATATAAAAACATTATTTGAAATGAAAAATGGATAGTTGCTACTATCCTGAATAAAATGCGAGTGAGTTGAATTTGGACTTTTTTTGGCTACATTTGGAGGAGTGAAATTCAATTACACGTATTTAAATGCTCGGCTGAGCTGATTCAGCCAGGAGTTACAAAATTATTAGTGTTTTTAGAAATCCAAAGTACAATAATTGTTAATTAAGCATAACACAGGTCAATATGAATTTTGACTTTGAAAAGAGGGTAAGAAATTTCGATAGATTGATCGACAGTTAGACCAAAAAAAAATATATGGCCTAAAAAGTTTGCTTTTGCATTCACAAGAACGGTTGAACAGTATTTTAGAAAATCTATCCAACGTTTAAATTTTTATTTATCGATAAATCGAAACAAATATATTTATATATGATTTTTATCAGCTTTTACTATCGTATCAAATTAGAAAATAGTGGAAAAAAGTTTAAAAGTGAAACCCTTTACTTTTTATTTCATGTTCATAAGTACTTTCTCTCACTAAACTCCAAATATAGTCCTCCATCATATTTTTGTTGTATTGGCCCTGATAACGTTCTTCGAAGTTCATGATTATTTGATGAAAATGTTCTTCTGATACGCCCTTATGTTGTTTTCTAATTTATTTAAATGACCCTGTAGCATATGTACTTTTAGAGAGAGTCTGCAACACATAGTTTTAAAGTTTTCTAACATGTTTTCAACTAGCTTTAGCTAATTTTCAACTTTGTTATTCCCTAAAGAAAACAGAGACTACTGCTTTAAAACGATTTCAACTTTTTTTTTTGGAAATTCTTCACTGGAATGTTTTTAAAAATTTGTCGTCCAACAAAACCAGCTTTGGCCTATGCTTCTGACAACTTTGGAAAACATTTTTTTTTTAAGAAAAGCTTCAGATTTTTCATCTAGCTTTATACGAATTGCTTCATAAGCTCTAACTTAATAAGTAAAGGCTTTGAGTTTTTTTAACTTGATTAAAAAAACTCACTACCGGATAGGGCTGAAATCTTTGATGTAACTCTATGTGTTGTTTCATGTGTTGTTTCATACAAAGTTTTGTAAGGTTTATATATTCTTCTATTACTTCTTTTCTATAGTTGTTTAATTCGAGTAAATCCTCAAGATATCCAAGGTTTGTGGAATTGGTACACTAGGAGATAATGAACAAACATCAAAGGAAATGAAAATTTCACCCTCTTGCAATTGAATATTCTTGACCTTATCAATGAAATCATTCGAATTTTTAACTGAAAAACTAGGCTGTGCAATGGGCAAACTTTCAAATTCCTTAGTCAACCATTTTACTTTTAGACAATCCAAAGGATAAAATTGTTCCAAATGAAAGGTCTGGGATTTACGAAATTAGTTGTAATGATTGTGATCGAAAATATGTTAGACAAACGAGACGATCAATTAACACCAGATTTAAAGAGCATATGGCTCATCTAAAATATGGAAGAACAGATAAGTCTAGTGTTGCACAACATGCTTTTGACAACAATCATAGAATAGATATTAGTAATTTAAGACTAGTTACAAATGTGACCAATAATAGACAGTTGGATGCATTTGAGAGCATAGAAATTGTAAAATGTAATAGTAGTATGAATAGCGACAAGGGACCTATACCGTATAGCCCGCTTTACGCGTTGCTTAGCAACCGATGATTGAAGCGTGATTAGTCACGCGTAAATTTCACGATGATATCATACCGTAGCCCGCTTTACGCGTTGCTTAGCAACCGATCATTGAAGCGTAATTAGTCACGCGTAAATTTCACGATGATATCATTAGTGACGTCACCATGAAAATAGTATAAATATGGTAGATTTTGTAGTTTAAGATTACTTTTAATCGTCTCCGGATGATGCCAACTTGGTTAGCGAAACACGCGTCGAGCGAAGTGAAAGTGTTTGGTGTTTGTGGAAACTACTCCGAGTGTTAAAAAAACTCAGTTAGTGTAAGTTACCACCCCATTATTTTTTGGAGGTATTTCTAAATATACCAGAACTATTTAATGTTTCTACTCAACTCAACAAAATGTATTATTACCATAAAAGAAAATCTTCACAAAAGAAAATTTTGTATGAAATATTAAAATAGAAAAATAGTAAAATAAATTTTAGGACAAAGACGACACATTTTTTTGTAGAGTTGTGAATGGGAAAGCAAAAGAGAAAACTGCTATCTTTCGCTATGTCGGCAAAACCGTAAGTAATGAATAAGCAGAGTATAATATATTAATTCTATATAAAGGGTGTCTCAAAATTAACGCAAGATTTAAAGTACATAGAAAACACAGTTTTTAGTATTTGATTGTTATTTTTTTATTGAATCATAAAGTACATAGGATAGGGTTATTTATGGAGTAACACATCGGGCAAATGGCCTCCACGGCTTCGCATGCACATACGCACTCGTTTGTCGAAATTTCTCATGGCCATTCTGCATAAATGTGGCTGAATTTCGTTGATGCAGCGTTGAATCTCCTACTTTAATGCATGGTTGGTTGTGGGCTTGTTGACATATACCTGTGATTTCAAATAACCCCATAAAAAGAAATTTAATGGTGTTAAATCACACGATCTAGGGGGCCAATTCTGATCACCGAAAAGAGAGAGTACACGGCCTGGAAATGTCTCATGCAGTAATTGAATTGTTTTACGGTCTGTATGGCTTGTGGCACCGTCTTGTTGAAACCACATATTGGCCACAATCTATATCATCCAATTTCGACAGAATGAACTGTGTTATCATGTCGCAATATCGAGCACCAGAACAGTCACTGCTTGACCAGCCTCATTTTGAAAAAAATTTAGTTATGCCTCCAGCCCAAAATCCACACCAAACAGTGACACGTTGTGGATGCATTTGTTTTTCGACAATGAAATGTGGGTTCTCAGAACCCCAAAAGCGGCAATTTTGGCGATTAACAAAGCCATCAAGGTGAAAATGTGCTTCATCGCTTAGGATGATGTTCCTCGAAAAAACAGCATCTATTTGGTGATGTTCAATAATCCATTCAACGAACTCTCTGCGCTGTGCATGGTCATTTGTCTTCAGTTGTTGCGTTAATTGAATTTTGTAGGCTTGGAAACACAGATCTTTAGTGAGTTTACGCTGTAGAGAGCTTCTTGAAATTTGCAATTCTTGTCCACGGCGCTGAATTGAGGTTCCTTGATTGTCACCGACACTCTCACGCACTGCTTCGATATTGACATTTGAACGGCTTGTTCTTGGACGGCCATTGTGTTTGGCGTCTCCAACGGATCCAGTCTCCCTGAATTTTTCAATTAATCTCTTCACAGTTGACTAAGTTAAAACACTATTCCGACCATATTTTGTATGAAATTTTCGAACTGCGGCCGCCAAGCTTTCCTTATTTTTGAAATATTGTTCAATAATGAAGACACGTTGTTCTATCGTGTAACGCTCAGAGATATAGAGAGGTAACGCTCCATTTTTACTAACCCTAAACTGTCAGCTATCGAATTGTTTTTTGTTTAGGGTTGCCAACACTTTACTGTACAAATGGCGGAAAAATCAAATCTTGCGTTAATTTTGAGACACCCTTTACTAGGCATGAATTCATGAATTTTATATAACAACTCTCTCCTTATAAAAAATGTTGGTGTTATACAACTTTAAGAAGTTATACAAAAATTAGAAAATGGTAATGAAATGGACCCTATTTAGTTAAGAAAACTGTTTAAAGAGGAGACACCGATTTTTAAATAACAAGTGGTTAGAGTATAAGCACGCACTAGGAAAGACGTGGTGTGGAGTGATTGAGATAAGGCGGGATATAGTGGAGACGAGGGCATATGGGGAAGCAGGTAGTTGGTCTCTGGTGTGTGTGAGTGACTAGTGTTTGACGTCAAATTTCCCAGGTTAGTAAATATACTTAATTCGTAATGTTTATTATTAAATTTGTTATCTTGAAAATTACCGTCTTCATTTTATTAAAATTGTCTGTGTTATATTTTGTTTTTGAACTATGAATAATT